>APFE031651912.1:0-21194 GCA_000404065.3 Pinus taeda
GGGGGTCAGCGTGTCCGAATCCGACACCACGAATCCCGAATCCTACGTGTCCCGAATCCCCGTGTCAGGTGACTTAGCTGGGCCCAGACTGGTCCTCAGCTCTCTCGGCTTCTGTGCTGCCTCTCTGAAAGCTCTCTCCACCTCTCTGTCAGTATTCTCCAGAAAGTCGTCCTCCCAGCTTCTCACTGCCCCTCTATTGCCGAATGATCACTTAGTTTGAATTTTTCAGCTTTCTAGCCCCAAAAATCGAACTCCAGATCAATTCTATCTTTGTGTGTGTGTTACCAAATGAACCCCAAGCCTCCATTTTATACTTTTCCTAATGAGTCTTCAACGACCAAGATTAAGTCTCTAATCAACGGTTAAGATTAAAAAATGACTTTATCCGCCTTTTAGATCATTCTCACCCATATTTTGATTAATACCCATTAATATTTTAATTTTTCTAAATTTAGACTTAGGAACCCCATTAAAAATATTAATAATTTTAATAAAATACAATCGGGGTGGAATTTCACCAAACGGTTTATGGGTCTTTAGAACTCATGTGTCTTAGCCTCTCCACCAATTTCAAGGCTAGAGCACTTCCGATGCTACTAAAAACTAACAAGGTTGACTTGATCTTTTGGAGGGTCAACTTGACAGTTGTGGAGACATAAAATTTAAATTAAAAAAAATGAAATTTCCTTTTTTGAAGGAGTTGGGATCCACATTTGCATTTATCATTACATGTATATTTGGAGGGCTAAATATGAAATATGAAGATCGACCATAGCCACTAAAGTTGATGCAAGAGCATCCAGCTCAACAATTTCATTATATTTTAGTTAACTTAAGGGGTCTTGTGTTTTCAAAGAAGTTGGATTCCTATGTATCAAATTAATGTAATTATTAATGTTTTGAGTGATTGGAATATGAATTAATTAGATATTGTGAGGATATTTGTAAATGCTCTCGAATGTAGGAGAACATGAGTGATGATGAGTGATTAGTGAGGATTGAGAGATTTGGAAATCAATTGTAAATCTTAGATTAGAAATTGGTTTCATGGTCTGTGGAACTAGAGAGGATATGCGGGATTAGTGGAGTCAAAAGTGGACTTAGAGGATATTCGGGATTTAGTTCAACAGATTAAGGATCTGAACCAGAATTGGATAACAAAACCTTTTGTATAAATGTAAGCCAAAAAGGCCTAGAGTCAATTAGTCAGTCATTCAGTTAGTTAGAGTGAGAATTAGAGTTTAAAGATTAGATTGGGTTGACTGTAAGCCTACGGGAAGGAAAGGAAAGGCCACTAATATAGAAGATTAGGTCGAGAAAGAAAGTATTGTGTAAATGTTTGTTTATTAATACATATAACTCGATTTTTTAGTATGAGTGGATTGTATTGAGTAATCAAATGATAAATTGTGTGTGAATTAGAGTAATTCTGCATAACATAGGTTTGTAGATGTGCAGAATTAGAGAAGAAGACAAAGAAGAGTGTTACAGGTTTACATACAGACAGTATAGGAGAAAAACTTCAATGCTACAATGAAGGTGTAACTATAATGTTTCCTAAAACCTAAGGATTTATGAAGGAAGTGTAAAGGCACAAGGAAATGAAGTAATAGAGTAGAGATCGAGATTAGAACAAGTGAAGACTAGAAGGTGAGAACAAATACACAAGCAGAAAGGCGAATGAATGGGATATTACACAGTAAGAAACAAAAGAACGTAACAGTGCACAGGAATCGTTGGATCAGTCAGATCAACAGATGAGATTGTGTGAGATAGACGGCTAAGATTAAGTCGCGCAAGATAAAGTCAAGAAGATGAATGGTGGAGATTAAACCCACGTGCAGAATAGTGGAGCGATCTTTGTAGGCGGTAAGCAGTTTCTCGTGCGCCCTAAAAGTTGTAAGTGGTATTCTACAAATTCAAGCAATTACCCTTAGTGGGCGACATGTAGCACGAGAAAACTACTTTTCTCGTGCACTCTCAACCTGATATCGATCGTGCATGATTTCACTCGAGATTGCGCGATAGCCATTGGATCGAGCGGGATTGATCAACGGTGGAGATTGGCCAAGATAGTTGGCGATCGAGTGATGCAATAACTGTCGGACTAAGGAATGAGATCAACGGCGGAGGTTGAATTCCCTAAAGAGAGCATCGATATATGTGCAAAGGTTTGTGAGGTTTAAGTGTAGTTATGAAATATTTCTATTATATGGGAACTATAATAGAAATGAGCAGAATAAATGTATTATGGTTAATGTCGGGATTAATTAATGAAGGTCTAAGTCTGAGGTTTAGCCAAGGTCCAAAGATTATGGAAGGATTTATAAGATTCGACTCAAAGGTCTACAAAGTTTAGACTTGGGATAGTTAAATGAAATGTCTCCACATGGAATTTATTGAAGGAGAATTAAACTTTGACTTGTGAAGGTTTTACCAAGTAAGAAATTTTGGAATTCTTGGGATGTATATGACATGCATTCTACATGCATACTGTGGGTATGTGCGGCTTAGGCTGCATCACCTTTTCAGCCCTTAGTGGTGTGGCTTGGGGAACTTTTCCTCCGATAGCTTAGGGATCTCAAAAATAATGTACTTTTATTTATAAGATTATTTGGGACAAAAATATGAAATTTCGTGTTTGCTTAATGTGAAATGTCAGGTTGTAGCATCACATCTGCAGGAACTAAAGGTAAGTGTCCTTCAAGAATAATGTGACATGAACGACAGGAATTGATCCGTTTTCTAGATTGAAAATGAGAACTAATCTTGCTTGGTAAATTTTACAGTTCTTTTCAGAATATATTTTGTTTGTATGGAGAATATTTTATAGTCAAAATAATTGTTTGAACAACATAAAAGACCCTATATTTTCTATTAGATTTTGATTGTTTCTATCATATTTTGGTCTCTACACTTACATACCATGGTTAACGATTTTTTTTTACAAGGTTACAATGAAATTCATCCAGTCTTATCTATACAAGTTGGGGAATTCGACCATTATAAAGAGCTTCATAATGTCTGTCAAATTCATGGTAACCTTGATTACAACTGCCAGCAAGAAATTACCTGTTGCATAGTCAATCAATGCCCTAGATCCTGAACAGACAATGTTAGCTTGGCTTATGCACCCAGTTGACAGGATAAGGCACCTCAATCACATTTAAACCACTAAACTCTGTCAACTTTGCAAGAAAGTAAAAGGCCACTTTTGTTCTTGAAGTGGAACACTATGAATCTGTTCCTACATTTTCAACACCAGAAGGCTATTGACTGGCTTCTGATGTAGAAGATTGTTCTGAACAATTTCCTCCATCAGATTCAGTTGTTAAGTCTAAAGATACTCTAATTTAAGTGTCCCATGAAATTGTCAAATTTACAACTTAACCCAAACCTACAGATAGCATAATGAGTGAAGAAGTTGCATGTTAGGCCCTCTCAGTTAATCCTATGATCCACAAAGAGATTCAGAATAGTGGAGAGGATAGTACAATATTATGGGCAACGAATGCAACATAAAATGACAAAAGTCAGGAATTGCACCAACAAAAATAATAATGCGATTCTGGTGGATATATTCCAAAATAAAAGCAAAAGCATTTAATTATTCAGTCCAACATCAAGCCAGGTTGATGATATAAATGTATGTAGCAAGATAAGAATTAAAAGTTCTAGTTTTACCTTCAAGTTATGTCTCAAAGAGTTATCTTCATTTGAGGGATTCAGGTCCTCATACTCCTTGAATCATTCTTCCTAAGACATGAAATTAACCTATTTTGTGCTGAATTGCCTCCAGAAAGCATTTCTCCCTTCTAATAGTAAGTTAAAGTTTCTTATCAAAGTAAATATGCATCATTGAAAAGTGCCCAATTATGGTGAAATCTTATAATATATTTTTGTGGTTTAAACTTTAGTCTGACTATGAATGTTACAAGGAGGTTAAACATCAAAAGGCAGTGACCTTACGCATTATAAATTAGAGCTACTTCCAAGCTGTAGACAAAAATGCACTCTGCATTTTATATCTCAAACACGTTTCAATGGTGCATACAAAAGTACTTTTTAACATGCCACTCAAACTCTGATCACAAAGGAATGAATATTTAAGTAGAAGGAAAGAAATAAAAAGTAGAACTGTTACACTTCAACTATAGAAAATGCATACAATCAAAGGATTCCATGCAACAAGGCAACATTTAAAGCAGACCAAGCATTGCCAACATCAAAGAAAGATCGGTGAATGGTATACTTCATATTCTATTAAGAAAAAATAAAGTAGAACCAGATGGAAGAAACAAGCAAAATTGCAGGTCATAAGGGTAGACCAAGAGGATCGAGGACACAAATTTCGTGTGAGAATTTTTGTGTACATGTCATGACAAATTTCCCATCAGTGTTTTGATGTAGAACAGACATGCTAGTTGACCAAACCTTTAATGGAACATATTTCCCCTCTTAAGGGACATTATGAGGCTCTTCATAATAGTCAGATTCCCCGAATTGTGTAGATAATATTGGATGAATCTCATTGTAACTAGTAACTACAAATCCCATTAGCCTTTACTTTCTATGGTGAAATTGAGATGCTCTTTCCATGTTGATTTGGGCAAACATTTTCTGTTTGTGTCTCTCAGGTGGTCTTCTTAAACCCCTGGACCCTTAATACCTATTCATTTTACCTCAAGCAATGATTACCTTGTAATGCCAGCTTCTATTCACTGTTCAGCATTGCCCCTTTCTGCCTTCTGTTTTGCTAGATATAGTTTATTATTTTTTGGTACTTGTCAATTTTTGTTTACTGTTCAGTATTGTCCTTTCACTATGTTCATGTTCAGTATTTAGTGTTTGCACATCACATTGAGAAACCGTTATCTTGTGAAAGTTATGTTTGTCTTAATTTAGAAAATTTTGTTTCTTGTTGGTGCTCTAGTTGCTCTGAAGGCCCATGATCTTATTGCACGTTGAAACCGTTGGCCCTTCATCCAATTCCATTTTGTGCTCAAGCCTTGTAAGTTCACCCCTATATTTACTTGCAATCATCCTTCCTTTGAGCTATGGATTTATACAATTTATGTGCTACTACATTTTTTTATTTATTATGAAATGCACCTAGAAATTATTAAGGCCCTGCGGGTCTTTCCATATCCACAATATTAGATGTAATTCATTAACTCGTTCATCGTGTTTTTATGCTTAATGCAACCTAGTTGGCAACGTAGGCACACTAATTGGAAGCATTAAATCTTCATATTTGCTATTGGGTTGAGGTAATCTTCATTGCCTCATGTTGTTGACCAACTCACCTAGATTTAGGAAGTTGACGACTCGTTGGTTATGGCTTCGAATGACATGTCTTCCATTGTGTGAAGCACCAGGTTCAATACTTTTGACAATGGTTGGTGTGAAGCATTGAATTGGATTGTGAGAAATAGGACCAATTTTTATTTTAAAGACAACTTGCTAGATTCTCTTCTCTCAAGTGCAAGCTTGAGAGGAGCTTGACCAAACATTTAAAAATATTTGACATCTAAATGTGAGCTATCCATTTTAAATGTACACTATTTTCTTTATTGGCATGCTTACAAATAAGAAAATTTCCTAGGAATTGGCTACCATTAATTGGAATTAGGATTTAATATTTTCAAATTTTGGATTTTGTTTTGGTGAAATCTTTCATGCAATAGCCTATTATTATTATCAGTGTTGGATTAATAATATTTCAATAAAATTTTGGGACAATGTTTTTTTGGGAAAATGAGTTTTGCATAATGCTATCTTCCTCTATCTTATACATTGATCTACTTTTTGTCATCAATGCCCTGTATTAATGCACTAAATAACTTTGTGACAACATTTCTTTCGCAAACGAGTTTGTGCACAATGCAATCTTTTCATATTCTATATATTTCATGACAATAAGATTGGTGAACATAAAACTTGTGTTTTTTGGTAAAATATACTATCAAGGTAGGCTTTAAGAACTTGGGTCAATTTTTTGTTGATAAATATTATATATGAAGGCATGCACCTACATGTAAAATTAAAATGGAATTTGTGATGAAGCAACTACCTCAACAAGAATGTAGAAGCTTAAAAAAACAAGTGCAACCATATTGAATGAGGATTATTAGCATCAGCTATGAATTACTAGAAAGTGAACTTAATAGAAAACACCTTTCTCAAGGGTTATATAAAGTGAATTTGATAGCTAATAACTTTCTCAAGGTTCCTTTGTAAACACTATTTTTCTAATTTTCTATAAGATGTTTGCAAATGTACTTATTGGAGTAGGGATTGCTCGTGGTTATTTGGTGTGGATTGCGGTAAAGCCTAAGAGACAATGAGACGGAAAATTCCTCAAGGATAGTGATGGAGTTCCGTCTCATTCCTAGCTCAATTTGGTTTTGTGATCTCGGTGTTGGTTTTAGTGAGATTGTGGTTTGGTGAGGGTGGAGGTTGTTTAACATCTAGATTCCCTTGGTTGTTTTTGGATTGGTTTATCCATGAGATCCCAGATTCATGCTTGGAATATGGCACGGGGGTGACTGACCTGAAAGAAAGATTTGATTCAACCATGTCTACGGTCAGGTGGTACATGGAAGTCCTGAACCTAGTTGGATTTGTTTATGTTTAATAAAAGCTAAGTTCTCTTGCTTTTGTACTTATTCATATGTGGATTTAATGGTCATTATCTCACTGTAATGTAATTTTCATGGTTTAATGTTGATTATAAGCATGGCTATATGACAAGTTATTTCCATGGTTATTTCATGTATTTACTTGTAACGGAAAGGATAATGGATGCAAGACCTAGTTGGTGTCAAAACATTTAAGGGAAGAGGATGGTGATCCTTCTTGTCAAGTATCATATGATTTATCAGTCATTTATGCTTTATCTTCTATTCGTTTCCTGTAGATTGCATTGATGCCAAGTGTTTGATAGAATGTTAGTCCTAGTTGGGGATGGTCAGGCCTATTCCTAGAGTTAGTTTTTGATTTGTAAGACTTGCTATTATGTAAATCAAAGATTCTAGAAGTGTCATTGAGTTATAGGCAGTGATCTTGGCTCTGAGCTTGAAAAAGTGGGTCAAATCCTGGGGACGCCGGCACAACATTATGAAAACTAGTCCCTGGACACTAGCATTCCATGTTATGTGAGCATCTAGATCCCTTTGGACATTGGCATGCCCATATCATGGGAGAGTCGAGGGGTTAATTGGTTAGGAAACATAGTGGGACTCAGGGGTTGGTTACATGAGATTTTGGGATGGTTCCTGAGGGTCTTGTTGCTGATGTGGAAGGTCTGTATGGTGTGTTTCCATTACTTCCACTTCGTTATGGTGTCTTAGAAGGTTGAGTCATATCATAGTAACTTTTCATCACATGTTTACACTGGTTGGCCTGTTACTTGGGTAGATGTGGGAGGAGGGTGTTACAGAGTGGTGTTTCCTTTATTCATTTTTCAGGGAATTTGGTGCTACAAGAATGCCTGTATTTTCGAGGGATCAAGTTGGGATATTTAGCAGTGTTGTTATTCCATTGATGCATACTTCAATGAGTGTGGTCCAATGGCTAATCAGAAACACAAGAGAAGTATTCACCTCATTAACATATGGGACATATCCCTTGTCGACTTTTTTGATGGGGTGACCAACAGAGGGAAATGTGTGTGCGAGGTATAAAATTTTATCAATCGAGAACTTTATTTCATTTTATGTGGAATTATGGTCAAGGTACTAACATTTGTGCAAAAGGTCATTACCCTTTGGAGAGTACTATCTTGCGCAACATGGCTCTCCATCAACAATTTTGTGGTATTCATAGATTCAAAGGTGGCCATAGATTGGGTTCAAGGTCATACAACTTTTGAACACCACAAGCCCATAAACTAGTTGCATAGTATCAAAGAGATTCAGGGTTTCTAGATTTGACTTTCTCCCACCAATATCGTGAGCATAGCACTGTTGTTGATGAACTATCCAAAAAATATCTATAGCAACATCCGAGGAGTATATTCTACACTATTTTTTTCAAGGATAAAGATGAGGGACTCTAGGTATATATGCATCAATTAGACAATGTCATGTGAACTTGAAGTATCCATTTGTTAATTTTTTGTTATGTTTTGAAACAATTTTTTTGGAACATGGCCATAAAATGTGGTAATATACAAATATTTAAGCACACATCGGAGTTTTATGATCTACAATTATAGGTAAATGCCTAGGCTATTACGTCGTGGTCTATATTGGAATTGGGCTTATGGATTTTATATTGTCAATAAAATGAATTGTTGAGATTGCAAGCCAAACAAATATTCTTTGTCTAATACGTGAAGCAATGGACAATATGAAAAGTTTTGTCAATAGTAAGTCTCTTTGTCCATTTAATTTATTAAAAAATCATTTGTGGAACATGGTTATCCTTGTAATTTATTAAAAAACTTTATGAAACGTGGTGTTAAAATTTGGTATGGCTTGTTTCATTTGGTGTAACTTGAAAAGCAATATTACTAGTTTTATAAATTTACATTTTATAATATTAATTTTTTTTAAAATTTAAGTTTCATAATAGGTTAGGTTAATAAATAACAGTCATTATTAAAATATTCATTAATATATAATATAATATAAAACATTCAAATTAAATTAAAAATAATATTATTAAACACAACATTAATACCATATTAAATGATGTTAGTAATTTTCTTAGCTAAATTTACTTAGGATTTAGGTTTTATTACTTTAAGATTTTAATAATATTGATTTTTTATTATTTTAAGTTTATAACAATATTATTATTTATGAGTTATTAATAAACGTTAAATTTAAATTTAATATTGTTAAATATTGATTTGAATACTAATGTGAATATTAATATGAAATTATTAGTGAAATTAATATCAACCACATTTAGTAATGTGGTTGTGATAGTACAAACTAAATTTTAGTATGGATTGATGTGTGTTATTCTATATAGAACTTGTTTGTGGATTTCAAGCAATGAAAATCATGGATAAAATCAAAGCTTGATAAAAAATTGTGATTATATATATAAAAAGTCTATTAATAAAAAATAACGAGGTTTTTTTTAATATATTTTTTTTTCATTATCATAATGTTATATTTCCGAATTTAGGTTTCTGTGATGCATAATTATAATGTTGGGACATTTTTCGGTACTAATCACATCCAGAGTATTTTGTCAAGGCCCTCACATTCAGAGTATTTTGTCGAGGCCTTCCGAACGAACCGGTGTGGTTCATCATCAGGACAAGATGCAGAGTTAGATTTAGGCAACAGAATAAATAGTGATAGCAATGGAAAGAGCTGATAATGGCTAGCTTTGACCCACAATATAAAATATTCAATAAGGATGAGGAGAAATCGTCGTCACGACTAGATGCAGAGTGAGATCTGGGCAATAGAATAAACAGTGATAGCGATGGAAAGAGCTGATAATGGCTAGCTTTGATCCATAATATAAAATATTCAATAAGGATGATGATAAATTTTTGCCACAGAATAAATAGTGATAGCGATGGAAAGATGGAGAGTCAGATCTAGGCAATGGAATAAATAGTGAGCAATAAAATAAATAGTGATAGCGATGGAAGCGCTGATAATGGCTAGCTTTGATCCACAATATAAAATATTCAATAAGGATGAGGATAGTTTTTTGCCACTGAATAAATAGTGATAGCGATGGAAAGCGCTGATAATGTCTAGCTTTGACCCACAATATAAAATATTCAATAAAGATGAGGAGAATTTTTTGCTTGAACTAGCGTGATTCATCATCTTAATGTAATATAGATTACAATATATTTATCAAAATAAAATAATACCCTATATACTTACAAATAAATATATGTTGACTCTCCCTAACAAATTTTGACTAAAAAACAATTAAGTTATTTATTTTATTTCAAGTTATGATTAACTAAATAAATAAATAATTACACTAATGGTAAGTGACTGGATGTGATTATAATGTTATATATCAACACAACTATAATTAACTCTTAAAATAATTCTATTCATTTATTTTAAAACATATATATAGATTGATCATGTACGTAAGTGTATTTCAATTTCTTTTAAAAAATTGAAACTTCATATCATGTACAATTTCCAATACATATAAACAAAAACTTTACATGAAATAACAATCTTAACCCAATATACTCACTTATCTAATTTTTTATATTTGATTTTTAACCAACTTAGATCCAACTTTGGATATATCAAGCGCTCTTGAGGTGCAAACGTCTTTTGGGAGTGAAGAAAGGTTTGCACCTCGAGAGATTTGATGAGTCTTAGAGCTTGATAGATTCAGAGTTAAGATAGATCTAAGTTGGTTTAATTATTAATTTTAGTTTTTTAGTTTAATTTCTATTTTTATGTAATCTCACTAAGTCAAAATGTTTTAATTTACAGCTTGAGTGGGCCTAATGGTTAAGAGCATGTGTTTCCTCCTAAAAGGTCACAGGTTCAAAACCAGAGGGGGTAGAGTATATATGCCTTCGTAAACTTATAAAACTTACACCTATACATCCTCTAAACTGAACAACTGACTTAAAAAACTTACACCTATACGCCTATAACTACATTGAGAAATATAAATTACCTACACCATCCAAAACACTTCATTTTAATTATCTCGTAACGGTCACATTTGTTTCAGCTATCTTTGTTTTGTTTTTACTGACTTTAACTTTTTCAAATGGGAACATATTACTCGATACAGAAAATTTCAATTTCCCCTGATGTCCCCTGCTCTCAACTCACATAAATTAGGGTTCCACGGAGATAAAATTATTTCATTTCACTCTCAACTCACGGAAGTAGCTGCTGTCATACAAACACATTTCTATTCTCTCAGGTTTTTGGGTTCTCTGCTCGCTCAACATGGGGGCCACTAGGACGAGGAACGCAATGCTCTCCCTCTGCAACAACAACATCTCCATTCATCGACTTTCCTTCCGCACTTTGAGCGCCTCTGCAGACACGCGCATTAAGACACTCTGTCGCAGTAACAGACTTCGAGAGGCACTGGACACCTTCAAGCACCTGCTTTCATCTAAATCTACATCCATCCCCTCTCTAATCACCTGCAATGTCTTGTTAAGTAGCCTACTTCGACTGAATCAACATGAGTCAGTGTTCTCTGTTTACAAACTTATGATTGAAGGCGACATTATTCCAGATCTCATAACTTTGAACATTATCATCAATTGTCATTGTGAAACAGGTAAAATGGATTATGCATTGAAAGTGTTTGAAGGAATGGGAGAACATGGGTATGTTGCAGATGTTATAACCTTCAATACCCTCATCAAAGGGCTTTGCAGGAAATTCAGAATCGAGGAATCTGTCAAGCTTTTCAACCAAATGATTATCAAACGACAAGTTCCAGATATTTTTACTTATAATACCCTAATATGCGGGCTCTGCAAGACCGGTAAATCCCACGAAGCGTTCGGGTTGTTAGCTGTTATGCTGCAAAAGGGCCATAAGCCTTACACATCCACATTTAACTCGTTCATGGATCGGCTATGCAAAGAAAGTAAGCTCCAAGAAGTCAAGAAACTATTGTATCTGATGATAAAAGAGGGTTGTAATCCCAATGTTATTACATACAGTATACTTATTAATGGTTTATGTAAAGAAGGCAAGTTGGATGAGGCGTGGGAGCTCTTCTATGAAATGTCTGAGAGAAACATATGCCCTGATGTTGTAACATACAGTGTGCTTATTGATGGTTTATGTAAGGAAGGCAAGTTGGCTGAGGCGAGGAAGCTCTACTCTGAAATGTCTGACAAAAACATATCCCCTAATGTGGTCACATGCAGTGCGCTTATTGATGGTTTATGTAAGGAAGGCAAGTTGGACGAGGCGATGAAGTTCTTCTCTGAAATGCCTGACAAAAACATATCCCCTGATGTGGGCACGTACAGTGCGCTTATTGATGGTTTATGTAAGGAAGGCAAGTTGGACAAGGCGACGAAACTCTTCTCTCATATGTCTGAGAAAAACATATCCCCTAATGTGGTCACGTACAGTGCGCTTATTGATGGTTTATGTAAGGAAGGCAAGTTGGCCGAGGCGATGAAGTTCTTCTCTGAAATGCCTGACAAAAACATATCCCCTAATGTGGTCACGTACAGTGCGCTTATTGATGGTTTATGTAAGGAAGGCAAGTTGGCCGAGGCGATGAAGTTCTTCTCTGAAATGCCTGACAAAAACATATCCCCTGATGTGGTCACGTACAATGCGCTTATTGATGGTTTATGTAAGGAAGACAAGTTGGATAAGGCAACGAAGCTCTTCTCTGAAATGTCAGAGAGGAACATACGCCCCAATATTGTCACATACAACTCTCTTATTCATGGTTTATGTAATAAAGGCAAGTTGGATGAGGCAAAGAAGCTTTTCTATGAAATGTCTAGCAAAAACATTTGCCCTAACCTTGTCTCATACACAACACTTATCAATGGTTTATGTAAGGAAAGAAAATGGCAGGAGGTCACCAGAGTGCTTCATGAGATGCTAAACAAAGGGTGCAATCCAGATGTTATCACATACAGCACTGTTATTGATGGTCTTGGCAAAGAAGGCAAGCTTCAGGAAGCTCTCGGGTTATTAGATGTTATGGTGAAAATAGGCAATCCACCTAATGAAATCACATACAGTATACTTATAAATGGATTTTGCAGAGTGGGTAATCTGGAGAAGGCAGGGGAACTTCTTCGAGAGATGCCAGAGAAAGGTTGCACGCCTGATTTAGTTAGTTATAATACATTAATACACGGGCTTTGCAAGCATAATAGGATAGACGAAGCTCACCAGATCTTCTATGAGATGCAAGGCCAGGGTCAGAGCCCTGATTTAGTTAGTTATAATACATTAATACACGGGCTTTGCAAGCATAATAGAATAGACGAAGCTCATCAGATCTTCTATGAGATGCAAGGCCAGGGTCAGAGCCCTGATATTATCACATACACCACATTGATGAATGGACTCTGCAGAGTGGGTAACCTGAAGGAGGCAATAAAATTATTCGAACAGATGAAAGACAGAGGTCATGGGCCTGATATGATTGCATATGCCACCATCATGGACGCACTATGCAAGGAAGGCACACCCCAAAACGCCAATAGAATATTGGATGAGATCTTGAAAAAAGTTTGATACTTGTGTTGTGACATTAAGTTGTAAATAAAAGCTTCTGTAACGATATTGCTGAAATGCACCTCGCAAGATTTAGTAAAAGGGAGTAAATTGCAGTTGATGAAGTACAGGGATGACTTTGGTAATAATGCACTATCTGAAACAGGTATGGTGGCTGAGTTGATCAAGTGGTACACGTGGAATTTCAATAAGAGTGCATCAGGTGTTCAATATTAGGAGAGGACGTTACAAATCATAGGAGTGGTGAGTTACAAATTGATCTGATATTTTCTTAGTCATGACATTGTTTCAAAGGTTGTTAATAGATTGATAAGGATTTCAAAAATATTATACGAAGTGTTAGACTTTTCTTCAGTTTATATTGTCTGAATTGTCTGTCTGAAGTGGTCCTGAGGAAGCGTTTTATCGTAGTTAGTATTTAGCAAATCGCTTCCAATAGTCGCAACTTCTAATGTAGGCAAAACAGATGGACTTACTGTAATAGCACCTATTAGTAAAAGACTTGCCGGCAGCCATATAAAATACTATCAAGTCAGTTTTATGCGTGAAAATTGATGAACTGGGTTAGGTCTACTCATGGCTTGCTCTACCAGTTGGTGAGTTACTATTGCTGAATTGTTCATGGTTAGTTTTAGGTAAAAACTAAAATAGATGGTTGATCAATCGGCTGTCAAACGCATTCAGTAATTAATTTTGTTTGAGAGTTTGACATTAATTATCACTTTCCCTGAGGTCATGTAATTTATTAAGATTCACTCTAATAAATGTAACCTGGCAACATGGGGATTTGCTTCACTAGGTATGGTATTATTGCATTGAAGGTAGTTTGACTCTATGAACACTATGTACTTTAGAGGCTACGTGGCAAAACAGTCTACAAGAACAGCATGAGAGTATGGAGGCAGAGATAGGACATTATTCACAGTATGATGGCAGAGATCTGATATTATCCAAAAAGGTCTGCTCAATCTTACTCTATGCAGACTTTACTCTGTGGCTATGTCATGATTTAACTGTCCTAATTAGTTGCATGCATATATGAAACTCGAATGGCAGTACACAATGATCAAAACCTTACTGTAGATTCACTTCTCACAGGCTGTTAAGTTCAACTACTTTAACTTCCTCTGCATGGCTAATGTGCAATACTAGCTCCAAGCTTTGCTTCTTACAGGACATATGATTAGAATATACAGAAATTTGGATTCACAGGTCACAGGCTGTTAAAATCAGTTAGTTTAACTTCCTCTGCATGGCCAATGTGCAATACTAGTCTAAGCTTTGCTTCTTACAGGAAATATGATTAGAATATACAGAAATTTGCTTCTGCCACTAGTTGGTGAATATAGTCTTTGCTGGAAGTGAACACCGTCAGATTTGTCTACTATATATTGCACTAGACATATGATTTGCAATCCCGTGTTTCTTCGTTTCTAGTCTTCAATGGATGTGGCTTGGGGAAATTTGATTCCAATAGCTTTGGGATCTCAGAAATAGTATAGCTCAGTATATATTTATAATATTATTTGGGATAAAAATTGAAATGTTTGGTTTGCTTAATGCGAAATGCCAGGGAGCAACATCTACAAGAATTAAAGATAAGTGTCCTTCAAGAATTAGTCAACAGGAATGACAGGTATTGATCAGCTATTGATCTGTTGTCTTCATTCAAAATGAAATCCAATTTTATTATTTTACATCATAGGATTCTTATTGAAATGTGAGAATTCCAATAAAGAAAGATATAATTTCTGGATTTTTTATGTTTTTGTCGTATCTTATCATATTGTAATTTTATATAATCCAGACGAGAACTTGCAAATTTGGTGAAACATGGAAATTCCATACAAAGAACGAAGTTCAGGATTGGTGAAACATGGAAATTCCATACAAAGAACGAAGTTCAGGATGGGTAGGTATGAATGTCTTGGACCGCTCACTGCTCTCGGTTTGTAGTGGATCTTTTTTGTTTGCATCAATTTAGTGATCTCATTTACATTTAATGCCGAGATTTTCCTTTTTATTATCGCATTTGTCTTTTTACCCATTGCATAAGTTATGTTCTGCACATGGTTTTGATTTGAAATGCAGCCTGAGTTCTATAATGAATGCCAGGAGAAATATAGCCCTGCCATTAATATTGTTTCTAAAGATTACTCAACCGGCTTTCTTGCATCCACAGCTTCCTTCAACTCTAACCATTTGTGGCATGTGCTATCTTTAGGTTTGATTACATCCTATTATGGCATTTCTTAAAAGGATAATTTGCTCATGTATTCTTGCCTTTATCATTATTTACTGCATGCAGAATGAGAAGGACCGTGCAACTATGGTGCCATCTTTAAATTCTATCATCCTCAACTGGTACGTTAGTTCCAATGCACGGGTCACCAGTTTTCTCCAACAACTCCTAGTTCTCATCCCCACTCGGGAAGTCTGCCATCATGGTCAATGCCTAGGGTGTCTTTATATAAAACCCTTGTTGGCAAGGTCTTTCTAGTCAAGCACCAGTGATCCCTCCCCTCCGAGTAGTGTTGGTTTCCCACCGGATTACTTCTCCTGTAAGCAATTGCTGTTTAAGTGTTCGTACTATTTGGCTATTATTGTTGTTAATTGCATGACCTTTATTTTGCCTTGGAAATTTTATAAAATTTAAATTTTGTCTGGCATACCAATTAGGCCTCTGGCAATTTTATGTCCCAAAGTAGAGATTTGTTTGCAGCTTGCTTTGGCATGCTCTTTTTTTTCTTATGGTTTTGAATGCGTGATTCTTGAATCCGTGTGAAATAATTTGTGACATGTGTTACTTTTCCGGATGCTAGATCTATTGGGTAGTGCTTTGTACCTGTTACAATATACGAAGAGGGCTAATAAGTCTCATGGCATGTATTACTTACAATGCATTTTCTTATTAGACATCATCAAATACTTGAATATTTAGGCTCTTCTTTCCAAATTGTAATACGTAAAACAACTATTATCTTGATCTATGTCTTGTTAGATCTTGTAGCAATCATCTTGATTTACAAGTTGACATGGCTAAGCGTCTCAATCAAAGAGGACATCATTTAGAGACATGGCACTTTTTTTCAATTGACGTTTTTACATTGGTAGCAAGGGCAGGCAGGTTCAATTTTGGTTAGCATTAGCAACAAGCAATAAATAAGACATTATTTAGCCTCTGGTTCCATCCCTCAATTCCAGCAGCCATTTCTGGAAAGTATGTTTGGGTAGTGCTTCGTACCTGTTATAGTATAGGATGAGGACTAATAAGTGTCAAGACATGTATTGGTTACAATGCAATTTTTTATTAGACATATTCAAATACTTAAATATTTAGACTCTGCTGTCCAAATTGTAACTGCTAAAACAACTATTATCTTGATCTCTATCTTCTTAGATCTTGGAGCAATCATATTGATCTACAAGTTGACATGGTTAAGTGTCTCAATCGAAGAGGACATCATTTAGAGACTGGTCCCTTTTTTTCGGTCGACGTTTTTACATTGGTAGCAAGGGCAGGCAGGTTCAATTTCGTCTCCATTCCACCTGGATGCCCAAACACAGGGCCTCCAACTTTGCAATCACCGTCAAGCAAAACTCTGAAAAGGTGTGGTCATTGTAAAGATCACTGACAGAAAAACTGTCGTGACATGTACATACCATAATTCTAAGGAGAGGAGCATTCCCTCACCAAATTGTTCCTTGATCGTCTCGGTGTACCCTTATAACCTGTACGATTTTGTGTGTTTCTTCATTCACTCTTGCTTTATCCAAAAAACCCAAAGGGAAATTGTGTTCATCGAAAGGCATGGTCAACTAGAATCTCAGTTCTACATAAAGACACGGACAGGGAATTTGTCATGACATGTACATACCGTAATTCTAAGGAGAGGATCATTCGCACATCAAATTGTTCCTTGATCTTCTTGGTCTAGTAAGATTTTGCATGTTTCTTCCATCCTGTCCTCCACTGTTTCTTAGAGGATCACTCGCACACCAAGTTGTTCCTTGATCTTCTTGGTCTAGTAATATTTTGCATGTTTCTTCCATCCTGTCCTTCATTTTTTCTTTATCGAATTGGGAGTATATCGTTTACCTTCATTTCTTCTTTATCTAATTGGGAGTATATCGTTTACCTGATCTGGCTTTCATGTTGACAATGTTTAATGTGCTTCTATAGTTACCTTGCTGCATGCCAGCCTATATTTCTACATTTTCTGTGGGTGAAGTGTTATAGTTATAGTTTTTATTCCTTTTCTCCTATTTAGGTATTCATACCTTTGTGATAAGAGTTTTAGTGGCACATCTAAGAGCTACTCTTATATGTACCCTTATAAGATGTTTGAGATATAAAGTGCATGCTGCATTTTGACTGTGTCTTGAAAGTAGTCTAATTTGTAACAATATTATCAGAACCAGACCAAACCAGTAAGAATTGGCCAGTTCAACTAGTTGGAGGGCAAAACTATTTTGGTCCGGTGAACCATACGGTTTTTGGCTGGTTCGGTACTAAATCGGCCCATTCTTGTATGGATCGGTCTTGTACAATGCTATCAAGCAGGGTTGGAATTTCGATTTCTCTTTACCCGTCATATACCTTTCAAAAACCGTTGTTTAAAATTTTTCCCTTCAAGAGTGATGGTTTTAAAATAAATTAACCCTTTACCAATAAAGGTTTTATTAAAAAATTACCTTTCAATCATAGTTTTCAAAACTGGCCCAGCTAACCGGTTACCGGTCTAACCGGCCGGTTAGCAGGCCCACCGGTTGAAACCCGCCAAAAAACTCGGTCAGAGGGGTGACTTCACCAAATTTTGCAGCTAACCTGTCCTAACCGGCCGGTTTAAGACGGAACCGGCCAGTTAGGAGGCACGCCCACCGTGAGCCCAAAAAGCGACTTTTTGACAGGGTATTAGGGGTTTTAGAGGGAAACTAAGGGTGCTTTCCCTCCAAAAACACCCTCTCCAAGCCTTTAAGAGACCCTTCTCCCTCTCATTTGTCTCACACATCTCATTTGGAGTGTTTGTGAATTTGCTTGGGAGCTTGGAGAGTGTTGAGTTTTTGCTATAGTGGAACAACAGAGTTTAAGCTAAGTAGTAGTCATCATGCCTCCAAAACCCAGAGATACTGCATGGGCTCATTGTGATATGATTGATGGCAAAATGATCTGCAAATATTGCCAAAAATCCATTGAAGGGGGGGTATTAACAGGTTAAAGCAACACTTGGTTGGGATAGGAGGCCATATAAATCCATGTGGAGCACCAAATGAAATAATAGGGCATATTAGGGCAGAATACGTTCAGAAGTTGTAGACTCAAGTCACTGAACCAATAGAGAAGTTTGTGACTGCAAAGTTTGGGAGTCGAGACTCAACCAACTGAGTTTGATCATGATGACTCATGAGAAGTTTCAAGTGATAATGTTGATCACTATTATCATATATGTAGACTTGAGTCTTGTAGTAGGCCACTGGCCCTATAGTTTGTAGGCTTTGTTTTTGCACTCTAGAGGCCACTTAGAGCCTCATTGCTTACGTATTTTGTCGATGATATGTATTGCACTCGGTGCCATTTTGATATATTCACCTTTACATGGTATATAAATGAGCAATCTTTGCATATTTGTCTCTATTGGCTTGGAATCATGGTTTTAAATCTTAAAAATAGTTTTTTCATTGAAAAAAAATTATTTAATCTATTTTTCTAAAACCGGTTCGTTTAGACCAAACCAGTCCCGGTTAGATCGGTTTCGGTCGATAAATCGGTTCATTAGGTGGACAGGTCTGGTTTTAAAAACACTGCTTTCAATAACACAATTATGTTAAAAAAATTCACATTTTTATGATAAGATAAGAAAAACAAAACGACCATAACAAAAAAATGACTTATTGAATTATGAATCTTGGTTTAAAATTATATGTAACACTCACAATAAAATATTCATAACTCTGAAATCAAATGTCCTAGACCAGGACATGCCATAGAATTTGTATATATCAGGTATGACTAAGGAGATCTTATGTGACATGTAAGATTACCAACAAAGTAAAACTATAAGATGGTCTATCCCCCTATTGTCTCCACAATCATAATAACATGGAATCAATATGGAGGTCCACGATGGAGAGTTTGAAGTCCAGCAACCACAATGCATTAAAAGTGTTTTAATATTTCATAAGTGGCAGTAGATGTTGTTCTTCATGAGTCGATCTTTCAGAGCTTTTAAGTGATGTTGAGACACTAAAGATCTGGTGCAAACTATAGTTGAATCGACACTTCCATTGTTCCATAGGTGACACGTGACATATGATAACTTTCATAAGGTAGTGTTATTGACACTGTGATAGCCCCCTCGCCCAAATAAACCAATAAAGATGGGTGGTGAATACACTCAGAGAGAGAAAGTGGCAACAAGCAGGATTGTGGTCCAAATTCATTATGACAAGGAAGAGGCTTTGTGCTTTCAACTACATAATGTTTTGGGCTACGAGGTTCGATGATGTACTAGCACACTCAAGAAATGATTGTTTGTTTCATTCAAGTGGGATTCTTAATGATTTTTGCATAAGAGATAAATGCATGTTCATTGAATTTCAAGGAAACTATTTGAACTTGGATTCTAATCCAACTTACCCTG
Organism: Pinus taeda; assembly: GCA_000404065.3. NCBI lineage: Eukaryota > Viridiplantae > Streptophyta > Pinopsida > Pinales > Pinaceae > Pinus > Pinus taeda. The sequence continues at coordinate 19,841 of APFE031651912.1, forward strand.
ATCAAACAAATTGTGATTTATTGAATGACATTCCTTCCAAAGAGTATGAAATATGTATTTTTTTCCCCTTTTCCCTAAGGTGAACATAGTGAACGTCTAGGTGACACCTACGAGAATTAAATCATACTAGATCGAGCACCCAATGAGATTTCATCATGAAAAAAACATAGTGAACATCTAGGTGACACCTAAGAGAATTAAAGCATACTAGATCGAGCACCCAATGAGATCTGATCATGAAAAAAACATTTCAAATAGGCCTGACATAAAACACATTGCCAGTGATGGATAGAGTAAAACACAAACAATGACATTAGTTAAATATATACAGAAATTTTACAATTTTTATAAAAAAATTGTGTTTATAAAGTGGAATTATCGACAATTTTTTTTAGGTCTAGAGTATGTCTTAAAATCACAACATTAGTTAAATATATACACAAATTTTACAAATTTTATAAAATAATTGTGTTTATAAAGTGGAATTATTGACAATCTTTTTTAGGTCTAGAGTACGTCTTAAAATCGTTTTTGTTTGGCTAAGAGTTTGAGTTTATGAGACAAAGAAACAAGTTAATGGACGTAGATGTAGAGGCATTTCAGGGTAATTTGAGGGTCATGGTTTTCTAGAATAACTATGGTGAGTCAACCTCCATTATGGAGGGTCATGGTTTTTTGGAGTAACTATGGTGAGTCAACCTGTGTTATGGATGGCCGCTAGCGATGATTATCCATAATATGAGTTTGACAATTGAATAATAATTTTTTCCCAATATGTTAAAAAAAACACTATCCATAATATGAGTTAAACAATTGAATTATATTTTTTTTCCCAATATGTTAAAAAAAACTAGATAGAAAATATTAAAATATTGTGGTGAACAATTTGCTATTGTTTTAACTAAAACATCATAAAGAAAACATACATAATATGTTAAAAGGAAAAAAATAGACAAAAATATTAAATTATTATGGAGAGCAATTCACTAAATATATTTCAAATATGTTTTTAACTAAATCATAAAGAAAACAAGAATTGTGTTTATTAAATTCTAATTGCTTAATCTTTGAGAGATTTGTAAACCTACTAAATTGATTTATACATTGAAAAAGGTGATTTAAACAACACAAAACTACAATTTCATTAAAAAATAAATTACTTAATTCTAAAAAAACTAAAAATTAAAATAGTTAATAATAATCGTCATTTTAGAAAAATACACATATATAAAATAAACAATTTTCTATATCAAACACAAAAAATAATAATAATGATTATATTTATTAATAAATTAAACAAAAAATAACTCATAAATAAACACTTTTCTAAATATAAATTTAGTACACCACCACA
>APFE031651913.1:456-12099 GCA_000404065.3 Pinus taeda
GTACGTCGATTTCGACCGTTCAAATCCCACAAAATCTTCCAGGTAACCCTTATACTTAGCTTGCAATGCATTGTGATTAATTTTAAGATTTTTGATTGATGTTTCACCGTTAGATTATTGACTAAAATTTCGCTGCGGTGTATACGCGGGTTGGTAATGTGAAACCCGCGTACACACGGGCCCTATATGCGACTGTGTATACAGTAACTCGCGTATACGCCGCGAGCTAATTTAAATAAAAACTAACGGATGAAAACTCAATTTCTTTTTAGGATGACTATCACATGGCGTAAAAGGGAACATGCAGCGGTGGATAATGATGTTATGAACGATCCTCAAGCCTTAGATGCTTTACGAGGATGCAGCTTGCTCAAATTCTTCAAGCTGACGAACGTGAAAGCCAATGTGCGACTGCTTGAACTGCTCATTAGCTATTGGGATGTCCATGAGGAAGCATTCATGATAGATCAGATGCCATTCACAGTGGAAGTGGAGGACATATACTTTATCACAGGCCTTTCCCGAAGGGGAGAGGTAGTACAGTCCCGTGGTAGGACGTGGAGTAGCCTCACTATAGAGGACTATGTACAGATATACTGCTCGAGGCATCCCAAGAAAGTTGGGAGCCAGATCTCCATTGCACATGTGGAGATTTTATCACTCAGGATCATCCTGTTCACCATGGCATGAGTGAACGGATCATCCTCACTACCTCAGGCGTCACGGCTCAATATGAGTGCGGCAGTCGATTGTCTCAACACAGTGTTTGACTGGTGTACTCCTCTTCTGGCCAGCATGAAGAGTCAGCTCACTTCCATCAAGAGGGGACAGACCAAAAATTTTGGTTATGGGACTATTTTGTGCACCTTTTTGTTCGAGAGGATTCCCGCACTCCGACCCAGGGTAGCAGTTTCCATCAGCACCCCACGCGATCCACGTATGGGTCGGTGGGCTGATCTGATGAAACGTCTAGGGGGTGGGGAGGTTCCTAGGACTGCCTTTGATGATGATTTCTTCACCTGGTGGGATCAGCATATCATCGCTGTCGACGACTACCCCTATTCTGGGCTGGACTTCCAAGGAGATCCAGACTTAGAATTACCGCCAGATGCAGCATGGGGCGAAATCGGTAAGAATTTTTGATTTTATGATTTTTTTTGGATTTTTCAAATATAATGATGCAATTTGAAAAATATATATTTTTGATGAGATTCAAATGACTGATATGATGATCATGATCCAGATATTGGGCCAGTGCGGCCGGATGGACTTCCGCGGCATAGACGACGCGACCGAGGAGCCGAAGAGGCGGCTGCTGAGACGGAGAGGACTCTACACAACGTCCAACGGCACTTGACTAGACTGAGCTGTCGAGTACCGATGGTTGCTATAGAGGACCTTCCGGAGGATATGCAGCGTCACGTGGTTGGGATGCCACGCGACTGGGTTCGCACTTTTCGGCGTGTGGCCAATGCTATAGTGATCTACTTGGCCGCTCATCCCTGAGCCGGGGCATTAGATATGCCGGATATGATTATGGGCATTTGAGTCCCAATTTTGTATATTTTTTGGACTACATATGTACATTCGAGACACTTTTATGATGATATATATATATACAGTTGACTTTTTGATGCTTTGATTTTATGATGAATGATTGATGTGCTAGTCTAATGCTTGATTAGCGATAGAATCAGCTAACCAATTATGAGATCTTGGAATATCAAAATAATTAATATAAATAAATGATCTTTGCAACAACCTCACTCTTAAATACTGGCGATATAAACATGGATCCCTTACCCGATAAATGTTATTTAGTTGAGACACTATCAATTGAGAATCGAGATACACTACTAACGAGTCGATCCCATAAGAGATTTCCTCGGATAGTAAATTAATAACGGCAGTATACTCAGCCATGTTATTTGAAGCAAGACCAATGCATACACCTCTTGATACCATCAATTGACCAGTTGGGTAATAAAGTACCCAAGCTGTAGAAGCGAGATTCCGAGTGTGCCGACTAGCACCATCGGTGAACCCAAAATAGACCAAGTCATCCATCAACACCTGCAATAGCAGACCAAAAAGTGTTGACATCACGAAGCTCTCGATAATGTATGTACAAATATACATAATATACAAAGAAGCCATTGCCTAATCTCTACTTAAGCAAAGTACTTCTTTAGGTAGAGCCCGTTTCGGGGCTCTGCTAGCTTGTTTCCTTCAAAGTCAACTAACTCATACGACCCTTTTCCTAACACGCGTTTAATAATGAAAGGACCGTACCACATGGGCTTAAACTTGCTTGCCCCCAAGGCGTCTTTATCTTGGTCGTAGACCAAGACAAGGTCGCCTTTAGAAAAGACTCGAGGACGGACAGATTTATCATACTGCGTTTTTAACCTTTTCTTATGGGCTTCATTCATCGTGGCGGCATCTCGACGCTGCTCATCGAGATGTTCCAAGTGAAGAAGGCGCTCTTCGAGACCCGAAGTCTCTGGGAGGAGCTCTACAGCTAATTTAAGAGACGGAATTTCGCATTCGATTGGAAATATAGATTCCATCCCGTAAACTAACTGAAAAGGAGTAAAACCAGTAGCAGTCTTTACGGAGGTCCGGTATGCCCAAACAGCCGAATACAACATCACGTGCCAATTGGACCGATTTTTATCGATTGTCTGTTGGAGTATCTTCTTAAGAGTTTTGTTGACTGCCTCGACCTGTCCATTGGCCTGAGGATAATAAGGAGACGAATGCTCTTGACGGAAACCTAATTTAGAGGCCAATTCTAACATAAGTTGATTCTGAAAGTGACTGCCATGATCAGAGACAATATCTCTCGGGACACCGAATCTTGAGATAACCTGATTGAAGAGAAACAAAGCTTCCGTGTCACTATCATTTTTATAAGTGGGCATGGCTTCGGCCCACTTGGTAAAGTAGTCTACTGCCACAATAATATACTTGTGATTCGCTGTTGAAGGTGGATTACAAGTTGTAAAATCAGTACCCCACTTAGTAAAAAGACCGACCGTGACAACATGAAAAAGCGGAGCTGGATGAGCACGCATCTTTCGAGTAAAGATTTGACAAGGGTGGCAACGTTTTACCGCTTCCACACAGTCTTTAAAAAGTGAAGGCCAAAAGTAGCCAGCATGTAAGATGCGCTGGGCTGTAGCAAGCCCTGATAGATGACCACCACAAGCTCCACTGTGGCAATCATTAAGTACAGACTCTGCTTCTTCCAAGGTCAAACAGCAGCGAAGGATTGAATCAACCCCTCGTCGATATAAGGTATCACCAATGATAACATAGTTCTTCGCCAAGTGACGTAATTTTCGACGTTCATCCTTGGAAAAAGTAGAGGGAAACTTCGAAGTCTGGAGATATACAATGATATCTCCATACCAAGGGTCGAGTGAAGAGATGAGGAATAAATGTTCGTCGGGAAAACTTTCCTCATAAATCGTGTCCTCTCCACAAGGCAACTCAGAAATTAACTCCGCAAAAACCATGGATTTCTTAGACTTAGCTGACAAGAATTCGAGATCGAATTCTTGCAAGATGACTATCCATCTGTTATATTTGCCCCCAATCACTCGCCTACTGAGGACAAATTGAAACGGATTGATTGCCGCTAAGACAAAAGTTTTGCGTAGCAATATGTAATGACGGAGCCGCTGGATAGCATGAACCGCTGCCAAGGCTAATTTCTCTACCGGAGAATAGCGGAGTTCAGGGCCTATTAAGCCTCGGCTCAAATAATAAATCACGTGCTCGGTGAGAGCATCGTCTTCCTGAACCAGAACCATACCAATGGTTGATTCTGCTACTGCGAGATATAAAAGGAAGTCTCTGCCATAATCCGGTGGACTCAAAAGTGAGGTAGAGACTAATGCTTTTTTCAAAGCATCAAACGATCGTTTTGCAAAGTCATCCCATAGAAATGGAACTCCTTTACGTAACAACCGCATGAACCCTTTAGTAATCTCAGCATAATTTACTATAAACCGACGTAAGAAGTTAGCCTTCCCTTGAATACTTTGAAGTTGACATATTAAAGACGGGGTAGGGAATCGAACTATTGCCTAAACCTTGAAGGCATCTACCCGAATCCCTTCATTCGACACTATGAACCCTAACAACCGACCAGATGTAACCGCGAAAACGCACTTGTTGGGATTCAACCGGATTTTGTAAAAATGACATCGTTCGAAAACCACTTGAAGGTGACTAGGATGATCAGTCCTCTTTTGAGAACGAGCAGCGAGATCATCTAAGTATGCTTCGATGATATGTTTAATATCGTGGAAATCATAAGACATGGCCCGCTGAAAGGTAGCTCCAGCATTTTTAAGACCAAAAGGCATATTTCGATATGCAAAGGTACCCCAGGGGCATATGAAAACCGTCTTGTGTTGGTCTTTAGGACGGATAGAAATTTGATTATAACCAGAGAATCCATCCATGAAGGAGAAAATCTCATTACCCGCACACTCGTCGATAATCTGATAAATAAATGGTGTGGGGTAATTATCCTTAGGACAAGCCTTGTTTAGGTCCCTGAAATCGATGCACACTCGGATTGTTCCTTGCTTTTTATCTACAGGGACTGGGTTGGAAACCCAATCAGTAAGAGGAACAGGGTATATAAAACCTGCCTTTGGCAGCTTCTCTACTTCCGCTTTGATAGCTGCTGCTTTCCTAGGGTTGACCGGCCGAAGCCTCTGACGGACAGGTCTAGCATTTTCATACGTCTTGATCTCATGCTGAACTATAGATGGGTCAATGCCAAGCATTTCCTCATAAGACGAAGCAAATACATCTCGAAACACTTTAAATAAGTCGGTGTATGTTTGAATTTCTTCAGGGGAACACTCAACTCCGATGAAGATATTCTCTATTACGTTAGGGTCCCTAGAGATGTTTATAGGTGTTATTTTTGAAATTACCGACATGTTGCCTTCGGTATGAACATGTGCTGGAGCCAAAGGATTTAACACCATACAAACATTGCTAGAACTGAGCTCGGAGAATCTCGACTCGACCTCTTGCAATGGAGGAAGAAAATATGAACGATGGTGTAAATCTTCCCAAGGTCGATCTATGCCCATCATTACCTCAAGAATCGCTTCTTCCGATGGTAAGACTGAATCCAAGCAGTCCAAAGCAAAGGCGGAGTCAAAGCTCCAAGCGGGGGCCACATGGCCATCTAACTCCTCTTTGGAAAGGGGAGTAGAATTGTCTTCTGCAGAGTTCACCATGGACCGATATCTAAGCTGAGCTGTAGGTATAGGGAATGCCATTCCATTCTCTTTTCCTTCAACTAATGTGGTCATAGGTCCAAGGGTCTGAAAAATAATGAGTTCGAAAGAACCCATCTCGAGAAAACTCCCTAGATGATGAAATAGCATTGATTTTTGCTATAGGAGAGGGAAACTCAAAGGTACCCATCAACGAGGAATACATCCCTACTCCTAGATTCTCAGTAGGCGGACGAGGGTTATCCACTAACGAAACAGTGGAGTCGAAAGTTGCTTTAGGATCAACTGGAGCATAGTCTAATTGATCTACCTTTACGATTTTCCCCTCATGAGGAAAGCAAATGACACGAAACAAAGTTGAAACGACGACGTCCATTTCGTACACCCAGTTCCTTCCTAGGAGGAGATTATAATCTAGGTTGGCATCGACGACTTCCACTTCAATATTAACGACCTTCCCCCCAACACATATAGGAAAGGCCGGATAATTCCCGTGCGCCTATGAGAATGGCCATCGAATGCAGTCAAGACGGTAGGTGAAGGAACGGCCGAAGGTGATCCGATAGCCTTCCAGCATGACATTGACATAATGCACGTGGAAGCCCCTTCATCTATAACGGTTCAGAAAATATTAATCTTCCGGTATGTGGACTTTACTTGAAAAGCCATGTGATGAGGGAGTCGCTTTTTGACATTTAACATGTCAAAAGTGAGCACTAAAGAATTAGCCGGATCAACTGCCCCTATGGCGGAAAGTAAAGCGCTTCTCTGAGCCGGACACGACTGGAGAACCTCTAAAGCGGACATAGCGCACGGACTCTGGGCCAGATCCTCCACAATGGAGTAATCTGCGCTGCCCTAGCATTAGGATTGATTGTCGCGCATTTAGCGGAACCTTTCGGCATCCGTGGTATAGTCTCAACAGAGGGTCACTCGATATGAAGGTCAGTACTTCCGGGAACAGCCTTATCCTTGGCGTTTCGGCTTCACCGTTAATCACGTGACCGAGTAGCCACGTCGACGTTAGAACCCATCATGAAAACATTCGAAGATTTTTCCCCTTCCTGGTTGCCCCCTGCGGAGGTTCCAGGGTTTGAACTCGTGCCAGCAAGAAGTTGCTGCCCTTGGGGAAAATGGTTAGTTAACACAGCTTGGGAACTGGAAGTCCCTTGCTGCCCTAACAAGCGGTGAGCGTCTTCAATGTTAGGGCAAAGATGAGTTAAATGGTATCCACCGCATAGCTTGCATGGAAACTTAACTTTATTTTTCGACTCATTTCTACCCCCACCAGCATTGTTGCCGGATTTGTTTGCATCAGGCTTCCCATCCTAGTTCTTTTTCTTACCTCGTCCTTTCTTCTTCCTATTGGAGTTTTGACTTCCTTTGGGATTATCCGATTGGACAACATTAATTGAAGAAGTTTGGGAAGCGGAAGGATTAGACGATGTGACTTGGTTGTTGGAAGCAGTTTGTAATGACAACTGCAGCAATTGATTCAACAAGTTCACCGTATTTGTGTCTACTGACCCAACAATACCATCCGCGTGGGGACCTGGCTTTGGCTTAGCTACATCGACCTTAGATCCAGGAGCATCTGGCAAGTACTTTGATAGGATCCCAGACTGAGAGTAAATTAGCTCTAATTGTTGGGCCCTAAAAATGGCTTGCTCCTCGGAATAGACCCCTGACATGGAGACATCCATGGAGACCTCAGGTACCAAAGACTTCAAGAACCACTCAAGACGGTACTCTGGAGGGATTTTGACTTTAATAAGCCTCTTTCTCCGTCTCCATTCCTGGATGTGATCAGAAATGTGGGTTGCCCTATCCTGACGAAAAGTAGCCAGCAGTTCAGTTCCGGCATCATACCGGACGGGCACTGAAAATGGTTCAAGAAAATGTTAGCTAAGTCGGCGAATGATGAAAAGCTGCCCCTAGGCAACTCTATATACCACTTAGTTGCGTTACCAGTTAAGTTGCGTTGAAATAATCTCAACCTAACTGAATCATCGATCAGGGAGTTCGATGAGCACCATAAGTGAAACGTGGTTACGTGGTCGCCCGGGTCCTCACCACTTTTCCCTTCAAATTTTGGAATATCCGAAGGGATTTTAGTCGGGACCGGAGACCAGGCCGAATTGTAGTTGATTGGGTCATTAGTTAACTTAGTGAGGTCTGGAAAGTTTAACGTTGCCAGAAACGGAAGTCTAGGCGAGGCTTGGGGATTCCACCCTGACTGGGTGGCGGTCCCGAAGCTCTGAAAAGATTGGCCTGGATTTTTGGAGGCACCAGGCTACCCGAAGTATCCTATAGAACCCGCTGAGCCAAAAGGGAGACCTTGTGACCCAGTAAATCTCAGAGTTTGACCAACTCCGGCCATATATCCACTAAACCCTGCAAAGTTTCCTCCAAAAGGACTGTAAGGAGTTGACAACCCCTGATATGGATTCCAAGCCGAAGCTAGGGGAGGAATGCTTTGGAATGAACTAACCGTGGTATACGGTCTGTTCCCATATTTGCCGTAGAATGGATTCCCCGTTCCGGCACTACTAAGCCTAGGGTTATTCCAACCTTGGAAAGGATTACTGCTTTGTCCTACTAAAGAAAAAAGCATAGATCCTACTGTAGGGTTGGAATGTGGTATATGACCACTTCCAAATGGAAAACCGTGGAACGAAGCCGACGCACTCATTGTGGATGTGGAGGCCCCGAACAGAGCTGAGGGAATGCCCGATGATTGGGCGCCAAAGGGGAAGTACCCAGAACCAAAAGCATTTGTTTGAGAGCTTCCACTCGTAGATGGAATGGAGGTAGACCCAACAACAGACGTGCTAGTAAAAGATCCGAATAACGAGACGGAGGGGATGGAAATAGTTCCACCTCCTCGCACAGATACGGGGGTCTGTGCAGTCGTAGCACTAGTAGAAGCCATGCTCGCCGTAGTGGTCATCGAAGGTAAGTGCGTAGCGTAACCTGGACTTGCCGGTCTTTGTGACGGAGTTCCAATGTATTGCAATACGTGTGGATAACTTGATGGTAGAGGAGAATTTGAAGCCCCTAACGACTCTGAAAGTTCTTCTACCTCAATACTATCTTCCGTTTGTAAAGGAACTTGAGAAGGAACAGGTGGGTTCCTTTCTTGTTCTACGGAAGTACCAGGCCTTACTTCAATACTATTGCCCCCGAGGGGAGGACCAATCTCCGATGCATCAATTGCAGTGGGACGAAACCCACCGGTATTATTACCTCTGCGCCTTCTTGGAGAAGGCTCTGAACTTGGTGGCGAGAGACCACGAAGTCTTCGAGAACATCTGGGAGATCGGTCAGCCACTTTGAATTCTTTGTTTAAAATCTAACTAAAGAATCAAAAAATTAAAAGCTAGGCTGACTAAGAGCACAGAGCACCCACTAAAAAGACCCTAAAGATATAGCCAATCAAAACAACTTCCAAGTATTTCCGCTCCGGGTGATTAGGACCGGACACCAAAATACGAGAAAGTGGAAAATAAAGGGCCTTCCGAAGATAGTCTGGGATGATGAGGGCCCAGGCCTATCAGCGAAGGTATCAGAGGAAGTTATGTTGACCTCCTAACAACAGTCTGCGCCGGTGCAAGTCCCCAAGCTTCGCAAGGGTGCCCTCCAGTAGTGCTGTTGAGAGTGATACAACGTCGACCTCAGGTGCCACGGGATTCCCCTCCGCAGCCACCTATGTAGTTTCCTAGGAGTGGCAACTAAGGATACCAACTCGTCTCAGAAGCCAGGCGGAACGGTCTTGAGGTAAGTTCGGACAAGTAGGAGAGGGGGTATCTCTCTTCCCTGTCTTCACAGACCCTCGCGCTTAACTCCCAGATCCAGAGCTTTCCTGGTCTTCCTAACGCTATTGGATTTTCTCTCTTTAATCAGAATCCTATGTTTTGACGTTTAATGTGGCCTTGGAGAGTTAACTCTCCACTCGCCTATTCCAAGGCCCTAAAATCCTAAAACTTGTTTGTGTATTTAACTCAAAAATAAAAAGTTCTAGTTGATTTTAATTAGCGCTTGATTTTAAGGGCTGTTCTTTAAGTCAAGGGATGGTGGAAGTGAAACTTGTGGTGTGTTTTTGACTCAACAAAGATTAATAAAACTTAACTATATGTATGCACTCATTTTTTTTCGATGAAAAGTACTCTTCATGGGTTGTAGGAAACTTCTAATGAAACAAACTTTTTCTTTTCTTTTCACACTCAAACGTTAACAAATGTATTTTATGCTTTAACTATGCAAACTAATGCAAATTAAGTGTTGATGCAAGATTGAAAACTACTCTAACAAGAAATGAAAGTTGTTTTTTTTATCAAATTTTCTTTTGCCACTTACAATATTTAGATGGAATATGAGATGGTACAATTCGTCTAAATACTAAAAGCAAACTCAAGATAACAAAAACACTTTCATTCAGCAAAAGGAAACTAAATGAAAAGCAAATTCAAGAAAGAAAAAACTACAACTTTTCAAAAAGTTCACTTGAAAGTAGCAACAAAAGGGTCTTTTTGAAAATGCTTTCAACAAAAATCGACACTTCACAATTGAAACAAGCAAGAAACACTTTTTGTAATTTGACACCCAACAAAGAATGAAAACTCAACAAAAACAAATGTGTTCAAAAAGGCTTTCGACAATGGAAGGCAGCAAGGAAAGCTTTTGTAGCAATGACCAAAAAGAGATCAAAAAGACGGTTCCAAGAAAGTGTCAAAATGACAACTTTGATGAAACAAAGAAGTAACTGGTCTTAAAAATTGATTTCGTTAAGCAAAAAAGTCACCAAGAAACAAAGTTAAACACAAAGATTAATAACAATGTTTTCTGCTCTGATGGCTCAGGGCAGCCAAGATTCCAATAAGGAAATCTTGTGTGTTTAAAGCAAAAAGATGATGACACTTGCAAACACAAAACAAGACCAAGACTCCTTATAATTAGAGAGAAGTCGGAGTAAGGACGCTTGCTGTAAAACAGAGAATTGATACTGACAAAGATGACTATTTAAAACTAACTGAAAGCACCAGACACACTCCAGAGACAAAAAGGTTTATAAATCCTGAAAGTTGCCAGGTATACGCGACTGCATTCAGTGCAGAATGCGTGTATACGTGATTGTGTCTGAGGAAACCTGCGTATACGTGGGTTCACTTCAGACAACAAGCGTTTATACGCTTCTGTAACTAAACAAAGCAACGTGTATATAATATTTTAGAAAAAAAAAAAAAACTAAAGAAACTGGTAAAACTCATAAGTCAGAAACAGATCAACAGTAACAATAAGCCAGCGAGCTACTGAGCCCTGATAGGCTTGACAAATGCCCAACTAGGAACAACAAGAATGTTGTTCCCCAGCGGAGTCGCCAGTTTTGTTGCGGGATTTTATCCCCTAAGGCTCTTGGGTGGAACCCTAGCAGACTGAAAGTTGTCTAAATCAAGAAACATGCACATACACAGCCATTATGCTAGAAAAAGCTATTTCTAATGTGAGAAGGACATACCTCAGGTCCTACGTTTGGGTAGTTCCTCAAGGGTGCAAACCCTTCTTCACGTCCCTTCCGCTCCTTTGTGTTGCGAAAACAACGATTCCAAGGAATGCAGCAGTATATGGACAAAGATTTATGTGAAAATCATCTTTATGTTATGTAAGAAAGGAGTTAGTTATAAGCTTTTAGACATCCATTCATATATGAAACTCAAATATGAATATCATTAACATAAAGAAAGAAGCGTATCGGGAACAAGACGTGTTTCTTTATTAGACAAATAGAATAGTACAAAACAGAGCAATATCACCTGAACCACTTCTGCGGGCTCAAAGCTCAGCCTCCTTCTGGATCCGTCCCGCCTCAAGCCTCTAGTAGGTCTCCTTCCAATCTCACTCCAAGATGTCATAACTAAGGGATGAACATCCAATCACAAGGAAACAAAGGTTTCCTGTACAAATGGGGGAAGTGCAGAAGGCACAAGGGTCTTTAGACCTGGTCAGGGGAAAATCTCAGTATAATAACCTTTCTCTCTCTTCTCTCCTCCTCTAGGCCTTCCCTTTGATGTCTTTTTATACCAATCCCAAAGTAGTTTTTTAGTTAGGAATTGGTTGGAAACAGTTGGGAAACGGGCACTAACAGGTGATCAGCAGGTAAAACCCACGATCTCCACCCGAAAATAAGGAGTTTTATATTTTTTTAAGTGTTTTAATACATATACGCGGGTTGGGTATATACTAACCCACATATACACGCGTTTAACTCAGGGCAATGTCACATACAGGGAATAAAACATTGTTTTTTAAATTTTGGACCAGGTCTGGAAGGAGGGGTTGCCCTAGGCCATGAGTGCAACATCACAAACCATAATAG
>APFE031651916.1:2139-21696 GCA_000404065.3 Pinus taeda
ATTGCAATCTTCTTGCACTAGTGTAGGTATAGTACTTATGTGAAAAGGTATATTTTACCTTCTTTACTGAAGTTTTATGTCTTTATGGAGGTGCTCTAAGCCTCAAGGCTTAGAGTACTCTTTTCCTGTGACAAGAGACTGGCTCTTGCACCGAGATAAAGCTTCCTTCACCAAATTTTCCAATTTACTTTTGAAAGAATTAAAATACGTGTTGAAAAAAATTTGAATTGCACGCTAGATTCTTAGATAAATTAAATGTGAAAAAGAATGCTTTAATTAACTAAACTTTGCAATGAAAGTAAACTTCATAAAGAAAAAACGATTTGAAATAATCAAGCAACAACTAAAGTAATTTGAATGCATTAAATAACTTTTGGCATTTCACTTCTAACTTTTATGTTCCTTTTTCTGAAGTCATAAAATGCAAGTATGAAGTATGGTGTTTGTAATAACATCCTTCCTTAATTCATGTAAACATCCTTAGATCCTTCAGAAGTGTAACTCTTAAGATTGAGAATGATTACTTGAATTCACAATCGTTTGCTTGCAAGAGTAAATGAACTTATAAGTAGGAAAGGGAACATAACACTTGTTGTAAAGTAAATGAATAAACCAAAGTGGAGGAAACTATATGCACTGGTATAGGAAGAATATTCTTGCATCACCTCAGAGGAAACAAACTAAGACAAAATTTGAAAGAAAAAAATTAGGAAGGAAATTGCACGAAAGCAATTGCAAGAAAGAAATAAAATTAATTAAACTTCCAAACTACGGATCTGTTCACGCTTGATGATGAAATGAATTTAACTCAGAACTTCTAAAATAAACATAAGAGCAATCCAAGCCACGCAACTGAAAATGAATAAATTTTCACACAAATTTTTTAAATGTCGAAAACACAAGGGTAAATGAGTTGGGCTGGTTGGGCCCTGCTCAACGAGCTTGTTTCCCATTCAGGAAACGAAACAGTTTAACACTTAGTCATGTATGGAACAAAAATTAAACACAACGTGAAGAAAACATGGTGCATTCCTTGTATTAACTTGATTAGAAAATATACATGATAGTGTAAGTCCAGCCCAGAACCGAGGGTGATACAAAATTACAAAGTAAATGAAATTACAACTCAGAGATCACTCTCCTTTGGCTCTACCTATGGTCTACATTATATACAATCTCTCATCCTTAGCCATATTCTGCTAATTACAATAATTTCCTATTCAAGCCTTTTGGCCAAATGGACTAACAAACAACTTTGCAAAAAGAGATGATGGTTATAATAAGGTACGAAATTTGCTGGCTATAGACCATATTATTTGCAAGCATCCTTGACTATACGCCAGAAATGTCCATCCTCAGATAGTCTGCAACCAAACTAAGAGTCATGGATCAAAATGCCCACGTGGAAAGTTGATTCAACTATCACGGAGCTCATGGAGCAACATCGTTCGCGGTTTATGAATATGCCTACACTGATCACACTAAATAATGATTAACACTTATTTCTTCAATTAATTTTAGGAAAGCTAAACATAAGTTACAATAGATACTAAAAGGCATGAAGTCTATGTAAATTAATTTATAAAGCACTTAATAAATCTTAATTATGAAATACGAAGTATATGTAGGAATAGATGATTATCTTGTTCTCGTGCAGGAATGAGAGGGTTAAATAGAGATAAAACATAGGTTAAGGCTTATGGGAATAAGGTAAAAATAGATAAATTTGGGACACCAACATCCTCCCATCCCTAAGTTGTTGTGTGTCCTCACACAACATTTTACCTTCTGCAAAAAATATTCAAAAATGGGTGCCCATCTCTCAATCCTGTAGTTCAATACTTATCCCTACTTTCACTACCTTTGGCATTTTACCTTGGGCTCCTTTCAGTTGATTAGTCACCTTCATGAGGCATTTTTAACACATGGAATCTTGATACTTCCATACTCTCACTTGTTGTTTCTGCTTCTTGACTTCTGAGAGCAACTCTACCTCTCCTTGCTTTTGCCAATTTTTCTCCTTCATTACCTGGTTCAAAGCCTTTAGGTCATGAAATTTTTGCTCCAATTCCACTATTCGATTTTTGAGGTAGAGGTTAGAGGGCTCTGTACTCAAAACCTCTAGTGTAAATACCTTCTCTGCAATGGACTCAAGGTGAGTCCCGCCATTATCGAGATTAAGTTCGTCCAGCATTTGCATTATGACATAGGCAAAAGTTTCTGCACCCGGGTGATCCAAAATGGATCCATTTACCCATTAAGTATTCCAAAATCCTCTAAGAGATCAAAAGTATCCCATAATCAAACCTTCACGAAATAGCGAAAAATGCTATCAGGAGTCGAAAACACAAAGAAAACGTTGAAAAACAGAGAAGCAGAGGCTTGAGCAGTGAATGCATAGTAGCCATTAGATCTGGCCAATCAACGGTCTAGATTTGATCAGGAAATCGCACTCGATAGTGGCAATTGGCAGATATCAGTGTAGACTATGAAAATGTTGCAATAGCAATCGGCGGGGTCAACGAGGACTGTCGATCAAGTGCACAAATCAACGGCCCATGTTGCATCACAGGATCGCTATAGGAAAATACAAAGAGTGCTTACAACAGCCTGGGGCATGAGCAATATGCGATGATGATTAATTGCATTGCGATATCACAATCAGAGAAACACATTCGAGCGGGGCTTATACACATGTATATGTGCGATGTGATTAGCCGGACCCAATGGATATATAAAAATTATTGCATAATATTTGAGATCTGTCGAAAGGAATTTTTTAATGTATTTTCATATATTTTATTATTAAATGAAATACAAACAAACAACACTGATACGATAAAACTCGAACCCAAAGTGGTTTGGGAATGAAAATACATAATATTTGAAATCCACCATAAGCCATTTTTGTGGTATTTTCATAGTTTTAATGTACTTCTAAAATACAAAGGGACATGCCATTTGCGACATGCGATAGTGACTCACAGGTAGACTCGATAGGAGAATAGGATGTGATTATGAATATTTGAAGTCTGGATGAACACTATTTTGGTGGATTTTCAGAATTTGAATGCATTTCTCTATGTTAACAGAAAGTGGCTATTTTAGGGATTTCAAAGGCCTGATGCACTCATCCGTTGTAGAATAGGTGGCAGCCTCCTCTTGTTGCGTTATGCAATGATTGTTTAACACTAGAAGAGGGATTCAAGCAGATAGAGGCCGGGAGGCAAAAATCTAGGAAGTGGAAATGAATAGGTAGAGTAGTCTGTCTTTAAATCCATAGAAAACAGAAGACAGAGGAAAGTAGTGGCAAGTCAAATAGCAAAGACAGAGACAGAGAGTGATTGAGAGAGTCTATGTACTCAGAGAGGATTGAGAGGTTCAAGAAAACTCTTACTGTTGTATTTTTGTGTGTGTTGAGTCTCAAATTGAGCTCATACTATTGTAAAGCTCTGTTTGAAGACATAATATAGAGGTCACCACTAAAGGTTGGACTAGGAGATGTAGCCTGTGAGTATTGCATGAACTCCTTATTAAATTTGTTATGTTTATGTGTGTTGTCTATTATGCTTCTTTACTGCTTCATTGTTTATGTATTTCACAATTTTATCGATCCATTGCATAAAATAACATAGGCAAATCCTTGCACATGATTCTGTAATACCTTAATAAATGTCTTAGATATCATTATCAGATCAAGTGGTATCAGAGCTTTAGGTTGCTAAGGTTAGACAAGCTTGTGTTGGATTGGTGAATGATAACTAGGTCAAAGCTCAAATTAGGAGAAGGAGAGCTAGTTGAAGCTAACCAAGAAATAGGAAGAGTCTATCTTAGGAGGAAAATGGTAGAAGAAAATCCCTTCGAATCAGACTCTCAGTACATGGACAGTTTCATGACCATGAGAGCCATGGTAAAAGAGATGTATCGATAATTTAAGAAAGGTCGAAGTGAAGATTATTTAACCTCCAAAAAAGAAAAAGGAATAGAGAAATCTCTTCTAGATGGCCATTCTGAAGGCAAAGGGAAAGGAAAAGAGCCTCCTCTAACAAAACCTCATGATAGCCCTGAAAATAAAAAGAAGAAAACATATTTGATTAAATTAAATGTTAAATTTGATTTCCCAATATTTGATGGAGAATTAAATGCAGAGAAGCTAGATAGCTAGATTAGACAGATCGATGTGTATTACAGGGTGCAAAACATTAATTCAGAAAGGAGTAAAATTTAGTTGGCTAGCGTACGCCTTGGAGGAACTACCTTGGTATGGTGGGAAGGCAGGACACAATCTGACTTGAAGAAGCATGGTAAAATTCTCTCTGTCTAGAGTGAATTTCTTTCTGCCATTAAAAAACAATTCTATCTACTAGCTTATATGCAGCAAGCGATGATGAGTTGGAAAAATCTTCGTCAATCAAAAGGGAAAAGTGTAAAAATCTATACCCAATAATTTAGAGAAAGAGCTTTAATTATAGGCATTTCTCTAGACTCACCTTAAACTTTGTTGAAGTATATAGGTGGTCTACACATCTACTTGAGGCGCACCATTCTCATGATTAACCCTACTAGCATAAATGAGGCATCCATTCAGGCTACACATCTAGAGGCCAGAGGCAAGAATGTGAACCCAAAGATTGGGGGATCATCAAAACCCACTACAAACAAGAAAAAGGAAAAGAGGAAGCAGAAATGGAAAGAGAGGAAGGCAAACACTGTACAGGAAGAAAAACCTTCATGCACTCACTACAAGAAGGATGGACATGATGATGAACACTTCTGGTCTTTGCATTCGGAGCTGAAACCAAAGAAGTTCGATGGAAAGAAGAAGAAGTCTATTGCTGCTATACAGAAAGATCTGGGGTTAGAGTTAGGTGATGAAACAACAATCGCAGCCACAGGTATAAAAGGTAAAAATTATGAAGCATCTACTAGTAATTCTGCACAATCTAATGATAATGAAGAAATTGAGAGGAAAAGACATGAGATTTTTCATATTAGAGTTATTTCCAAACATCAAAATATTGATACTTTATTTGATAGCGGTTCACAAGTAAACTTGATTTCTAAAGAATTGTAAAGAAATTGGGACTACTAACCACACCTCGCAAGAAGCCAAATCCATTAGGTTGGGTATGTGATAAAGTAAACCTACAAGTGACTAGACAATGTAAACTTAGGTTTACTTTTGGGTCAGCATTTGTAGATGAGGTTGAGTTGGATATAGTTCCCTTGGATATATGTGGTATTTTTTTAGGAAGTCCTTACTTGTATGATAGGAAATCCATTTTCGATAGAGCTAAAACTATGTATCAACTCACAAAAGATGGAATAGAATATATTGTAAGAGATCATCAACTCAAAAATAACTACACTCATTAACTTAGGGCAGATGAAAAGAATTGTAAATTCAATGCAATCAATTTTTACTAATGGTTGTAAAGGAAAAGAATCCTGATAAAACTAATGTATTTGAAGGTTGTGATGCTAAATAGCAATCTGATTTAGAAAAAGTTGTTTCAGAATATGATATCCTATTTCAAGAACCTAAAGGTCTTCCACCCAAAAGGGAAATTGTACATGATATTAATTTGCAGCAAGATGCTCCATTGCCTAACATCGGAATGTACAGGTTATTCGCTTTAGAGAATGTAGAGATCAAGAATCAGGCACAGGAGCTACTCGAAAAAGGGTTCATAAGACCAAGCACATCACCATGCAGATCTCCAGTCGTATTGGTGAGGAAGAAAGATGGTTCATGGAGGATGTGCATTGATTACCGAGCACTGAATAAAATAACGATCAAGAATCATTATCCTCTTCCTTGCATAGATGATCTATTAGATTAGTGAAAGGAAGTTGTTTACTTTTCCAAGTTGGACTTGCATAGTGGCTACCATCAGGTTAGAGTTGCAGAACAAGATGCATGGAAGATTGCTTTCAAATCAAAGCAAGGGCTATATGAATGACTAGTTATGTCTTTCAACTTAACTAATGCTCCTGCCACTTCCATGAGAGTAAGACTTTTATTGATGATTTTGTAATTGAATATTTAGGTGACATTCTTGTTTTCAGTAAAACATGGGAAGAACATTTGAAGCATGTAAAGTAGACTCTAGATGTTTTGAAAAAAGAAAATCTCAATGTTAAATTATCAAAGTGTGAATTTGGCAAAACATCTTTAAATTATTTGGGTCATATTCTAGGGGGTGGTGAATTGAAGATACATCCCTCTAAGGTTGAAGTCATTGTAAAATGGGCTAAACCCAAATTTTCTATAGAAGTTAGAAGCTTCCTAGGAGAAGCACAATATTGGAGAAAATTTATTGCTAGATTTTCCTTGATTGCAACTCCCTTACATGCTTTAACAAGATTGAACAAGATGTTTCAGTGGGGAGGAAAATAGTAGAAAGCCTTCAAAACATTGAAAGAAAAAATTAGTACAACACCAGTACTAGCATTGCTAGATCTTCAAAGACCATTTGAGATCGAAATAGATCCCAGTGACTATGCCATGGGAGCAGTGTTGATGCAACATGGTAAACCCTTATGCTACCATTCTAAAACATTTAATTTTGCAGTAGTTAATTATTCCACATATGATAAAGAATAGTATGCATTAGTACAGAGTGTAAAAAAGTGGAAACATTACTTAATGGGTAAAGAAACAGTTATACATACTGATCAACGACCACTTCAGTATTTTTACACACAAACTAAATTGCAGCAATCAAGACACTATAGGTGGATTGGTTTCCTACATAAGTTTCATCTAGTCATCAGATATAAAAAGGGCATACACAATAAAGTTGCAGATATGTTGTCTAGACCAATTATAAATGCATCTACGATACTTAAGCATAACCCAAAAATGCATGATAGCTACAATGAACAATATTCTCAAGATATAGATTTTAAGGATGCATATGCAACTTTATGTCATGGCAAAAAGGTAGAAGAATTGGATTGTTATGTTAAGGAACAACTCTTGTATCATTTGGGAAAGTTATGCATTCCACAAACTGAAAGAGTTAACATAGTTCGGGAAGCACATACTTCTCTGATATCAAGTTACTTTGGTGTAAGTAAAATAATTGCATAGCTGCAAAGATTCTGCTATTGGCCAAAATTGCATGAAACAGTTTCTAGATATATTGAAGGGTGTACCATGTGTTCTAAAAGCAAGCCCAACAATAAAAAACTAGGCTTGACCACTGCACTTCCAGTTCCTTCTCATGCTTGGGAACGTGTTTCCATGGATTTTGTTGGGGGATTGGAAAAATCTAGAAAAGTTCATGACTATTTGTATGTTATTGTGGATAGGTTCAACAAAATGTTTATTTTAATACCTTGTGATAAGCATATTACAATTGAACAAACAACAAAGTTATTCTTTCAGCATGTCTGGGTGCATTTTGGGTTACCCACTTCCATAGTATCTGATCGAGACTCCCGATTTGTTGGGAAGTTTTGGACAAGTCTGTGGGAATTGATGGACACCAGACTGGAGAAGAGCACAACCTTTCATCCACAAACAAATGGCCAAACAGAGGTGGTCAACAGGATAGTGATCCAGTTGCTCAGGGGTTATTGCAGCAAGCATCCCAAGCATTGGGATGAACATTTATGTTATGTGCAACATGCTTACAACTGTGTTAAGCATTCTTCTACATAGAGATCTCCTTTTGAGACTTGTTTTGGTATTATACCAAGGTCTCCCTTGGATTTTGTCTTTGAAAAAGACATAGTAGTTGATGGACACAATGATGTGGACAAAGCAACCAGGTTCATTGAACAAATCTAAGAAATTCACCAGGCAGTGCAGGAACAGCTGGAAAAGAGCCAAGCGAAGTACAAGGCAAGGCATGATAAGCATCATGTTGGTCAGATAAATCGATCTTATGGAAAAGACTGATCTCCCTAGTATCAGAAGATAGTTTAGCAATAAGAAAACAAACAAATTTATCTTTCTCTAAACATATGCGATTCATAAATAAAAACTATACAGGTGTTTAGACCCTGCCTTAAGTCCAATGCTAGTTTGTAGCAGCTATCCTTCAACTGTTTGAAAGAGTTTCCTTTTGAGAATCTACAATCACAAACAAGAAAACAACAAATAGCACCTGCATAGCTAATATCATAAATCATGTCCATTATGGTGATCAAGGAATCCATAAAATAAACCATAAAACAACAACGTATTGAGAAAAACAAACTTATTTGTATTAAATTTGAAGTAGAAGAACCTTACAACCTTTTCAGCCTTGATGTTGAACAAGCTCTTCCCGGGGTCCGAAACATGAATTTCCTTTACTTTGACAAGCCTTGCACTCTTCCAAATGAGATCAAAGAGGTATGTAATCTCTCCTCATAAAAGATCAACTAAGATGACTAAGTTCCAACAACATTTCACCTCAAAAATATTCAGCTTTCAACCTCCCAAGTAAGCAACCCAATGCTTCATTTTATAGTGCAGAGGAAGGAGGTTACAGGTCCACCTATGAAGGGATATAGTCCTCCTTCAAAGGGATAAGCTCCTCACATCAAAGGGTTAGCTCCCTAAGGTATGGGATGCATGAACCTTAAAGGAGTGAACTTGCCACCTCAAGGTTCCTTCCAGAAGCTTCTAGAAATGACTAAAAGTGAGTTTTTAGAATATACTCGCGCCTTTTTAACTTTTGCAGGGGCTCGCACCCATAACACAGAGATAGAGCGGTCAGGTGTGTAGGAGACATGACCATTAGGTGCGGGACTGCAAAGAGAAAGTGCAGAACCGGATTGTAAAATCTTGAATAATATAACACTTATTCACAGAGATTATCCTGATTATACACTATTTGCGGAATGCATGCATAAAACATAACCTCCTCTACCATCGATCATCAATTTGCGGAATTAAAAAAACAATCACATGCGCACATTGAAACATCAATCACACATATCAACACAATATGTAATGGGGAAAGCATACAACTGAAAACCCCCAACTATCTGTATATTATAATGATATAGAACATGTAACAATACATAGTACAATACTCCTCACAAGTACTCAGTACTATCTCCACATGCTACACACAAACTAGCTCATGAACAAGTCACGGGTTCAAATCTCCTCCACTGTTTGCCTGCCTCTACTACGCAATCCAAGTTGAGAATAGATGAGATCCAAGTTTGAATCCCCTTCGCTTGTACTACACAATCCTCATTGGCAATCTCAATCAATGATTGTGTAAATCTCATGCATAGCTATAGTCACAACTGATATTAGTCTCACCCTTTCACCCACCTCTAACACTTGTATCCACTGAACTGTCCATGCACTGAGTTAACTGATGTATTCTTTAGTTGATTTATGAGTTAATAATTAGTGAATTAATTAATAATTAATTCACAACACTCATCACTAGTGTATTTGTCAGTTAGACTAAATACAACTAGTTCAACTAAGTCAAACTGAACACAACTCCATCAACTCCTCAATC
Source organism: Pinus taeda (assembly GCA_000404065.3). Classification (NCBI taxonomy): domain Eukaryota; kingdom Viridiplantae; phylum Streptophyta; class Pinopsida; order Pinales; family Pinaceae; genus Pinus; species Pinus taeda. The sequence goes on from APFE031651916.1 coordinate 11,619, forward strand.
AACTCCACCAAACTCAATCACTTGAGTTCTAACTAAATTCCATCATGCAATAGCTCAACTAACCCATAGGAAAAGCGTATTTCCTTCTGGCAGTTGCATGTGCCACATCCGTAGCTCGAACTGAAGTGCTGCAAGAGGATAGATAATGTTTATAGTCCAAATATTATTAAGAGGTAATAATATTCGACTGTTCTATTTTTAGACTGGCAGTCTAAAAATAGACTCCGCCGATATGTCTAAAAATAGAGGTCCATATATTTTTACCAACATGACCAATCATCCTAAATAGCATCCTGCAACTCATAGACCATGATCCATATGTCTAAAAATAGACATAGTCTTACTTTGCGCCAAAAATAGCCTGCAGGCCCACTTAGTGAAGGTGACTTCTTTTCACTAAGCTCCATCATCTTTTTTCATTTTCAACACTTACTACTTTATTCTCTTCTTTTATATGTATGTTCAATACTTCTACTTGACATATGTCTTGTTTTAGAGTATTAACAATTTCTTGCTTTACTTTAGGAGTGATATTGGTTTCTAGATTGGTCATAGGAACATTATCATGTAAAGGATCTTCATAAAATTTAGTTTGCAAATGATAATTTACCTTTTCTTGTGCCCTCTGCTCTAAGGTCTCCAAGTAATCATAAATTTGTTGTTGAGAAAGATCAATTTCTGAGTCTTCCTTGTTGAACTTTGATAAAATGGAGATTTTGTTGCTCGTCTTGTATCAACATGGTCTTCCTCATCAAGATTAACAGTCTCTGGAGGCTCTTGTCATGTTTTTTCACTTGAGCGCTTGGAAATTTATTTTCCACCATTTCTTGCATAGTTTTCCCTTTGTTGCCTTGTTTTTACATTTTTCCTTGGTTCTTGTTTATTTTCTTTGTCTCCTTTATTGTCTTTGGTTGCTTGGTCCTTTGACTAGTGTTCTTTCTTCTAACCTTTTGTTAATCATTTCTTTGCTTAAATTTTTCAAAACACTGGCTAAGTGGAGCGTAATACTCTGATTCATGTGGGATTTCCATCTCTGTTGGTTCATTGAATTTAAAATACTCTTCTTCTTCTAAGGAAAATTAAGGGTTAGGGTTTTGAAGTACTCGACTCCTCTTGGTTTTTTTTACTTCTTCTGAGTCAGGTACCTCTATGAAATGATTTATAGCCAAAAAATTTTGCCAATTATCTCTGATGGTTCTTAAGTGAGCCTCTACAAGAATTTTCACTAGCCCGTGGTGGTATAGAGAACTATCAATATTTCTACAGTCCCTTTGTATACTAAAGGCCATTTTTTTAAGGCTCCAAAACAAATATTATGACAAATTTAACTGATTTCCTTCAATAAAATGCACCAAGAGGTGACTATGGTAAAAGAACATTGTACCATATCAACCTTCACAAGTCAAGAATTTATGAATAACTAGCAAAAGATTCCTCCATTTGGACTTAAGTGTAGTTACTGGTATTCCTTTCTTGAAGATTGAAGTGTCCATGCCTAGATTATGGAGGAATATTTTCCATTCTTTATGTTTGATCTTTTGATTTTTGAACCAAATCTTGCCATTCCTAGGAAATCTTGTTGCCTCTACCACTAAATACTATGTAATTATCAACCTTATATCCACAATTTTGGTTTCTACACCATCAAAATTATAGGAAAATGGCTTGGTGACTACAACTTCATACCCATCAAATTTTCAAAGAAATTAAGCCATCTTGCCCTTCGAAACTGATCTCGGACTGATGGGTAAGCTTGAAGAAAGTTGACTCCATTCAACTTATACTAGACAATAACACCCATGGTACAAGGAATTTTTGCTCCTCAATTTCTTCTTTTGATAGGGATGGATGAAGGAATGAGTGATGAGATGGAATGGTTCAATGATGGTTGAATTGGAGTGAAATAGGTTGTTAAGTGGTAGGTCCCTATAATACTAGTGATTCCCCCATTACTATTGTCATTGTAGCCCCTTATTGTTATTTTTGTGCCCCAGTTGTCCCCACATTGTTATTATTGTGCCCCATAGAAGCCCACTATTGTTATTGTTGTGTCCTTATATTATTATTTTTATGTCGACTTTGATTATATTGTGACCCCTTAGACTCCTATATATAGAAAGGAGGTTTTTTCATTTGAATCATTGAAGAATTGTTCATTTGTGTAATGTAAAGGAGGTTGTCCCATCAAAGAAGCTGATTTTGAAGTCGTTTACCTATAATTTCTTCTATTTTTTGAGCTGGTTGCATAACATTAAGGCGATGGTCAAATTTCGATAAAACTCTTCCTTAATGATTTCCCATGATCCACAAATCCAAATTTATAGGATCATTTGAACCAAGGTGATTTTGAAAGATTTGTCTACAATGGAAGAGATTTCTGATGTGATGAAATGGGACATGAGTATGAGTGATGGAATAGGACTGTAAATAAGGTCATTATTTTGGTCATTATTTAAAAAAGTGTATCATAATCATTCGATAAACTCGTAAATCTATTGTGTCCTTAATGAAGAGTAATTTAATATCCTATATGCATACCATATAGCACATACCTTTTGGTATTGATATTTTTCTTTTCTGCAAGTTTGGAATACTTTTGTAGATTTGAAGTTCACAGGTTTAGAATGCTTGCAGGTTTATCATTGGCTACAAAATTTGAAGTGAGCTATAGAATGTTGTAGATTTTGCAGCCACTTCTTCAACTTAATCATTTGCTTGAAAACGTGTTGTTGTTGGTGTGGCTAATCTTTATTGATGCTAATGACTTCTAATAATGGTAAAATTGATTGAAGATTTATCTTTAAAAGAGAAATAAATTCTTGAAATACATTTATTAAAACTTGCAAATTTGTCTCAAAGAAAACGTAGGATACAGGAAAACGGGAAAAAGAAAGAAGGGAAATGTGAAAATCTAAGCTGCCAATGACTACCTGGTTTTCAACTAAAATTTTCTGCTTAAAAATGTCAGTAGTGTTGGTTTTCATACCTATGCTTATATATATATATATATCCCCCTTCTCACTAACTTCAAATCAGAATTTTCTTGCAAATGTTTGAAAAAAAATGCTCTTGTCAGGAACTTACAATATAATTTTAACATATGCCCATTAACAAGGAAGGTAATCTTTTCTTCATTAAGAGTCCTGATTCTAATTGCTCCATTACAAAAAATAATAGCTATTTCATAGGGACTAAGTGAATGTGTCCAAAATTTTCCTTGAAAATCCTTAAACATAGAATAAAAAAGAAGAGCCTTGTCACCTGACTTGAATTTCTTGACTTTGAAGATTTTTTCATGCCACTTGGTTCTATTTTGTTGGATTATGTTTGTTCGTTGTATGGCCTCTTGTTAGATCTCATCTACCTCATTTAATTATGTCAATCTTTGTTTTTGACCTTCAGATATATCAAGCCCCAACTTTGTTGTCGTTCTAATGGTCTCCATTTGGAATTCAATTGGAAGCAAGTCTTACTTCCCATATAAAAACTCATAAGGAGTATGTCCAATGGTTTTTCTCCATGTGGTGAAGTATGCCCAAAGTACCTCTGCACACCTTTATACCCTGTCTCTTCTCTCCATGTGTACGGTCTTAGTCAATATAACTTTAAGTATCTTGTTGGTAGATTCCACTTGCCCATTGGCCTATGGATGATATGGAGTGGATTTTTTATGCTTAATTTTGTATTGCTCCGTAATTTTTGCACCAACTTAGATGTGAATTGAGTACCTTAATATGTCACAATTTCCCTTGGGACACCAAAACGAGTAAAAATATCTTCAAAAAAATGTAGCTTCTACCCATTTTGTAACATAATATGTACAAACAAGAATATACCTCTTTTGTTTAAATGGAAGGTTGATTGTACCAACAGAATCTAGAGACCATTTTTCAAAAGGCTCTACGAGTACCTGAGGTTGTAGAGGAATTTCACTTGATTGAATGGGGTTTTCCATTCTTTGACAACTATCACATATTTTGTCATATTACATGGCATATTTAAGAAGAGAGGGCCAGTAAAAACCCCAAAAAATCGCTTTGTATGTGATTTTCTATCAACGAAGTGTCCTCCACACAGTTCATCACGACAAGCTTTTAATATCTTTAACACTTCATCCTTTTGAACACATTTCCTAATAATCAGATTAGGTCTGGTTCAGTACAATTCTCCCTCTATCCATGAGTAGGGTGCATTGACCTTGATAACTTTTTGTGTTTCTTTGGCTGACAACTGTGGAGGAAATTTTCTTGTAGCTAAACAATTAGCAATATCTGCAAACCAAGGAATTTTAGTAGACACTATAAAAATGTATTCGTCAAGAAAATTATATTTTACAGGAGTATCATTATTATCATTTTGCATCCTGGAGAGGAAATCAACAACTATGTTTTCCTTTTCTGACCTATCCAGGATGGTAATAATGAATTCCTGTAATAATAACTACCATCTAGTAATTCTACCATTAGTAATTGGTTTATTCATTAAATATCTAATAGTGGAATGATTTGTATGAATGAAAGTTTCATAACCAGTAATGTAATGCCGAAACTTATTAATGGCATGAAAAACAACTAAAAACTCATTTTCGGTAACTACATAATTTAACTCTGTAGGAGTCAAATTTTACTTGTATAATAAATAGCACAAGGAGTCAAGTCTTTTTGTCCCAATACAACTTCTGTATTTGAAGCATCATTTGAAATATGAAATGGGAGAGACCAGTTGGAACCTCTTAAAATTGGTGCTTCAATAATTTTTTGTTTCAACGATTCAAATGTTTTTTGGCAATCATAGTTCCAAACAAAATCACAACCTTTTGTAAGAAGTTTAAAGACTAGAGAAACTATTTTTGTGAAGTTTTCTATAAACCTTCTATAATAGTTTCTGAAATCAAGAAAACTTCTAACATCTCTTTTACAAGTAGGAACTGAAATTTTGGAGATTACCTCTACCTTAGATGCATCCACCTTGATTCCAACACCTGAAATATGATGTCCCAAAACAATACCTTCATTAAACATCATAAAACATTTTTCATGACTTAATGCAATATTTTCTTATTTGCATCTAAGAGAGTTTTTTCTAATGTATTCATAGCTTCTTCAAAAGTGTTTCCATAGACAGTAAAAGCATCCATGTAAACTTCTAGACAATCATGAATCAAGTCAAAAAGGATACCTAAACTCCTATATGAAATGTTGCAGGTGTGTTTCATAAACCAAAAGGAAGTACCTTATAAGCATATGTACTTCATGGACATGTAAAATTTGTTTTGTCTTGATCTTCCGCTGCCAGTTGAATGGTTGTATCCATTGAAACCATCAAGAAATGAAAAATATTTCTTCCTTGCTAAAGTATCTAATACTTGATCAATGAAAGGTAGTGGAAAATTATCTTTTAAGGTAGCCTTGTTTAATTCTCTATAGTCAATGCACATTCTCTACTTTCCATTCTTCTTAGGAACAATCACTAAAGGTGAGATCCATTGACTATCTGATATTGGATAAATGAAATTCACATTAAGTAACTTTTGTAATTCCTCCATAACAATTTCCCTCACATTGGGATTCATCCTTCTCTGAGCTTGTCTTACCAGTTTGACATTTTATTGAATGTAAATATGATGCATACATGTATTAGGGTCAATTCCCTTCATGTCAGTGTATTCCTATGAATATGAAAAATAATGTTTTTGTAGCATTTTTATCAGTTTTTTCTTTTGAAATTCTTCCAAGTTATTATTAATGCTTAATGTTTTATGTGGGAAAATTTCTACTAAAGAACTGCCAAACTTTTCCATAGAATGTAAAGCTACTTTAGATGTCAAGATGACAAATTTTCCATTTTACATTCTCTTCAAAACTTTGATCTTGTTCACAATATGAAGAAGAGTCATTATTATTCATCAAATTTATCAATTGATCTTCCTCATAAATTTGTGAAAAAATAAATATAGGTTGAATATCCTCAAAGTCTTCATTATCATCATCAATCCAAACTTTACTTTAGATTTCAGTTATTGGTTTTGCAGGTGGACATAATGTGAACCTCTTAGTAGAATTTTCATAAAAAATATACATATCACGAGGTCTATAACTTATAAATGCATCAATTGTTACAACTAGTCGAGGTCTACGAAGGATCAATGGATGCCCTCCTAAATTATTCTTGGGAGTCAAAATCATAAAGCCAATAGGATATTCCCACGATTCTAAAGATAATGATACATCATCTAATATACCATTAAGTTTAATAACATATATATCTACTAATTTCAATAACGTTGGGGTATAATGAAGATTAGGAAGCTTCAATTGATCCATAGTTTGTTTTCTAATGATATTAACAGTTGGTCCTAAATCAATCAAAGTGTTTGAGATTTCAATACCATTGATATGAATTTTTACAATAGGGCTACTTGGATCTAAATATTTTTGAACTATTGGCTTCCCCATCATAATATCTGCAATCTTTCCTACCAATTAAATCTTTTTAATGTATTTTATTTTTCTTCCTGGTATTTTTATGCAAAACTCCTTTATTGTTTTTGCAAAGATGAGTATTTCCTTTATAACTTGAAGTAAAGGCGCTTTGATGCAATTTCTTTTTTAATTCATCTAACATGCTATAGTAAGGTAAAATGATTTGTCTTTCTATTCCCTTATCAATCTGAAGCCTTTTGTGAAAAGGAGGACTTTATTAGGAAACATAAGGTTGTTCTACTAGAGGAATTGTAGGATTTTATTTTATTTGATTGTCACCAAATTGTGTAGGAACATCTTCCTTTGGAGGAGTCTTTTCTTGATCAAGAGATGTCTCTTTTTGAGGTACTTTATCCTCATATTCATGAATGACAACTGGTGGTGATTTATTTTTCACGACTCAACCAGATCTAAGTTGGACATCATTTAGACCTAGAGGAGTTATCATACAAGCTTGAAAATTTTGCCTCTCAACATTATAGATGGGTTGTTGAGGGTTTTTTTATTCGGATTTAGGAGTGGATGAGTAGGAAGTTGATTAGATTTTTGAGGAAATGGAGTGGATGGTAAGAGAAGTGGTTGAATCGAAGACAATTGGGGTTGGAATTGTAGTTGAGTAGGTTGTGAAGGTTGAGGAGGATAATACTAAGGTTGTTATTGAGGGTATGGTTTTCAAAGTTGAGAATACTGAGGATTCCTACCATAAGCATGTTTCCAACCTTGTGACCAAGATGGATTTTGGGGTTGAGGTGACCAAGTTTTCTAACGATAGGTATATTCCAATTTATTTGAGGTTCAACATATGATTGATATTGTGCATTGGGATCTTGTGGCATACTTGTTTGTCAAGGTTTCCAAGGTCTCATGGGATCAACATAGCAAAGTGATTCAATTTGACTTGTTCTAGCTTCTTCTTGGACAACAACCTTTAGTTTAGGTATTGAATGACATTCATTTGTATCATGATTTTATGCACATATAACACATGTTTCAACATTGTCAAGAGGACATTCTCATAAAACATGCTTTTTCTTACATCTGGGACATAAAATAGATAATGCAACATTCTCATCTATTTTTTTGTTTTGTATTCTTAAAGTATTTAGTTGTTCACTAAGATTTCCAGGGATGTCAGTTTTAAAATTATCAAGCAAGTTCTCTAATTCTGTTATGCTTATAGTTCCATATGTAGATTTTCTTACTCTTGATATCACTGGATCTCTTGGGTTCTTACCATATTTTGTTTTTCCTCTTGAAATATGTTCTCCCAACTCACTGATTTCTTCGAATGACAACTAAGAGGTATCTCCCATACCCATTAAATTGAGAATATCAATCCATTCATCCCTTATGGTTTTTAACAAGAGAGTTTTTAATGTATCTTCATCTAAATTATGCAATTTAGCCCTTTTGATATTATAGGAAAATATTTCTACCAAATCTTCAAGGTTTTCATCCTCTTTTTGAACCACCTTAATGACTTCATCCTTAAGATCACAGTGTGTGAAGTAATCTTTATATTTTTCTAGGAATGTTCTTTTCATATCATCCCATGTTCTAATAGAATGTGTTCCTAAACCCATGAACCATTTAAGATCTCCATATTTTAGAGTGGCTGGAAATAATTTCAATTTTTGAGTATCAAGTAGATACTCATATGATCTGCATAATACTTCAAACTCAAAAAGAAATGTTCTTGGATCATCAGTTCTTAACCCATGAAGGTTAGGAAGGACAAAAAGTGAGATATTTTCATGGTATCAATGATACTTGTATCTAAAATAGGGAATCCAAAATTATCCTCTTCATGAAAATCTCTATCATCTCCCCTTCCACCTCTACCACCTCGACCTCCTCTATTACCTCTCTACCTCTTCCTCCACCAACCCTTGGTCTTTCCTCTCCATTGTGCACTTCTCCTTCTCCTTCGCCTTCCATCATAGATTATTCAGAGCTGATATAAGGTTCAAAAATAGGGTTGCCTACTTCTTCTCCCTTTGGTTCTTCTACTAATGGTATTTTAGAAAAAAAATTCCTCTTCCACTTCATTAGGTACTTCTAACTTCTATCCTAAGAGTTGTTCACCTGTTGAAGAAATAAATATGACTCCTTCAGTAGGGGATGTAGGTTCTTCAACTAAAGCTTTTGTAGATGAGGTTGGCGAATCCCTAGGCTGAATTTCAGATCTATGCACTTTAGGGAGTCTATGTGTCATGGCAGACTAATTGCTTATGCGGACAAAAGCAATCTCCCTAGATTCAATGACTAACTCTAGTGGCAAATAGAGAAGCAAGAAAATATTTCCTTGAGTTCATTCCTATTGAACCATAAATAGGAATGGTAAAAGATGAGATCCATACCTTTCAAATGAAATGCCTGATGAAGATCCATACCTTTCAAATGAAATGCTTGATGAAGATCCTCACCATGTTTTGATGAAACTCCTCAATTCTTAGAATCTAGATATGTGAACAAAGTAACAAAAAAAGATCAAAGGCATATGATAGATAAATGATTCAATACAACCCATACTAGTGATCAAGGAAACTAGTACTGTTACACTAAAATTTGTCACCATGACTATTTGCAGTTAGTATGGCTCCATCAACAATCATGCTATCCTCCTTGGCAAGCCTCATACCTCTGCTCTCCATGTCAAACTTCAAAAAAGAGAGAAAGTCTTTAAAAATATATTTATCTTTGGGTACGCAGTTTCTCTCAACCTTACCTGCGTGTACGCATCCCAAGTTCATGATACCTGCGTACTGGTATGCTCTATATGTAAAGGGGTGGGTGCGTACTCCTGTAAAGGTCAAAAGGCGCGAGTTTCATCTTAAAAAAGTTACTTGTGGTCATTTCTAGAGCATTCTAGAAGCTTGTTTGACGTATATTGAGCGCCTCCATATGGTTCATGTATCCCTATGAAAGAGGAACTTATCCCATCAAGAGGGGAGCTACCCCATCCAAAGAGGGGCTTATCCCATTGATGGTGGACCTGATTAACTTCCTCTAGAACACTATAAATACAGGCATTGGGCGAGAAGGAGGGAGCTGGAAAGCTGAATATTACAAAGGGTAGATGCTGCTGGAATTAGGACTTCCTTGTAGAAGCTTGTGAGGAGAGATTCCCATCCTTTCTTGTTTCATTTGGAAGTGGGTGAACTTATCAAAGTAAAGGAAAACTCTTGCTGGACCCTGGGAGGAACTTGCACAACACCAAGGCTCAGGTTGTAATGGTTTCTTTTGTTTCCTATTAATACAAATAAGTCCATTCTTCTCAACAATTTGTTATTAATGAGTTGTTTCATATACTCCTTGGTCTATATGTTGAATATGTTTTATTTTATGAGATATTCAAATGCTATCTAATCATTTGATTGTTAGTGAATGCAGGTTTCGAAGTGAAGGAGGAGCTCATCCGGATCGACGAGGCTGGACTACTACAACAGCGTTGGACTAAAGGTAGGATCTAAAACACTTGATTTCTCGTATGATAAATACATGTTTAGAGAAGGATTGCTCTTAATTGTCTTGTTTGTCACTAGAAAGTCTTAGGCTTCTAGGGAGGTTGGTTTGTCCGCAAGATTAACTCTTTC
>APFE031651916.1:86006-116816 GCA_000404065.3 Pinus taeda
CATCTCTATGGAAAATTTTGAAGAATCATGCAATCCCCACATTCGACACATCATGACTCCAGCATAACAATAAGGAGAACATAAGGAGTCGACAGAGTACTTACCCGAAGACTCATGCTTGTGTTTCCCCGGGTTCTGTCTCCATTCCCATATAGGCTCCGACTCAGTTTCATTCTCATCTCTAAACTTCTCCAAGAAGGATTTATTATACTTCTTCTCTGGTTTGGGCAAATGGTACATTTGTCTCAAATCATTGGGCTGAAATGAACCGAATACTCTCCCATCAACAGTGCAGAATGTTATGTTCGTAATTGGAATTTCTTCAATGGCCCATCTCACCACATCTGTATATGGAAGAATTTTCTCTCGAGCTGCTATCCTGTGCAGGTAGGAATCAGCCAAATCTTTTAAAGTAGCATCAGACTTCCGGCTTGAGCCTACTGTAGCTTGTACCGATGTTTTCTGAGGTTCCTCGGCTTCAACCAGGTTGTAAATGTTCTACCAAGTAGTACTGCCGAGGCCGAGACATGTGGTATCTGAGATTAATCCCTTTTTGCTTGGTCCTGGATCGGTGGCATGTTGTCTCGTTACCGCAGAAGCTGAGGCTGTTCCAGATTTCTTAGATTTCTTCCCCATTTGGTCTGAATTCGCTAATGCGGAAAAGCTCTGCACAAGAGATAAAATGAACGTAATGCGAAGAATAGATGGCAAAAACCAAGTATGGAGGATTTGTATCAATCAATGAATAATGGAAGATTATCATAAGGCTCCCGCGAATACAATCTCTGAAGGGATTTAGGCATAACTGCTCCATTAATTGGCCGTTTAAACCTGTCAATCATTTAAATGCTTGTTATATCCTTTATTTGTCGAATAATTGTTTAAGCGTGGATTTGATATTTTGGCGGTTGGACGCAAGCGAATCACTATCGGGAAGAGAAAAGGCTTTTAATGATAATTATTATAATATACCGAAGCCATATCAATCCTTTTCGAAAGTTGCGCTTGGCTTTATTGCAATCGGCGATCGGAGGAAGCCTTCGGCAGTCTTATTTAAGTTATTGTGGAATCCCCGATCACCAATAGCGATATCGCTTAACTCGCATTGGGAGTTTTAAGGAGGAAAGTTTCATTATACTCATATCGCATTCCCTGATTTCCGATTGCGATATCGAATCAGAACAAGGGGAGGGGCCTTTTGTTGTTTGTTTTCCCGATAACCGATTGTTACTCGCGCTTGTCGCATCAGGGAGAATCAATGGGTCTTGGTTATGCATCCTTTGTTATTGCGATATGCGATCTTGTGATCGCTTTATCGCAATAATAAAGAATTATTCATTTTATTATTAGAGTGATTATTTATTAACTCAAAAAGGGTTTTATAATGTTTCGTTTTTTTCCGGACTTTTAGAGGAGTGATGGGTTAATACCAATTTAATCTAAAAGGGACCCATTTCATATTATAGTTTTCTATAATAAAATTTTATGAAATGGGGGGGTTGTTGTATAGCACAACATGCCTATAGACTCAATCTACCCCCATACATGCACATTTACTCTATGGTGAATGTGGAAAATATCAAACTCTATGAGCCTTCCATGTTGGCAAACGAGAAAGACCCAACTTACATTGAGGATTTAGCTCTAGATGCTTAAGCAGAGTTAACAAAGGATACAATTTTACCGAACATGTTTAGAACTACAAGATAGGGGCATCATGAGCTTTGGTAGATTGGCTTGAAAGGACAACTTTTAGGGAAGACTGAATGGTACTCTACGAAGAAGGTAGAGAAAAAAATCCCTCAACTCATTTAGTAAAAGATTTTGGGGATCAAAAACTTAGGAAAATGGGGAGGTGTGATCTAGATAGTATTATTGTATTATTTTCCATCCATCTAGATGCTTTCAAAGTGGAAACGTTGGAGGAATTAGCTTACAATAATAGTTTTGTTGACAGGATCTAGTTTGGAGAATTATCCTGAAACCATCCGAGCCCATTTTGAGGCCTTAAATGACATTTTTGTGGTAGAAATTCCCCACACAAGTTTTGGATATCATAACTCTATTCTACACTTTGAATCTTTTCAATGATGCAAGAAAGGCATCAATCAAAGTTCATATACAAAAGTTATTCCTCCCATAAGTTGACCATAATTTGAGAGGATGCCACATCATTCCTCTTTACTCATGGAAAAGGGGCTAGCTGCTTGAATACATTCAAGAAGACTTTAGAAGGCTCAAATTTGTCACTCTAGTTGAGATTTGAAGTATTCAAACTTGACCCTAATTGGTTATCAGTTTGTGTTATAACTAGTTCTAGTAGGAGGAAAATGGATCCCATTCATTTTTTGTTATATCTTATTGCACAATAGAGAAGAGCAATGAAGAATGTGAGCCAGAGATCTGAACAAAGGGGCTTTAGTGTCTATAGTATCCTATCAATCTACTAGGTTTAGGTACCTACACAGAGAGTTCCTTATCCTTTGTACTTGCATTGATTCCATTCTAGAGAAAGAGAGGGTAGGGAAACCTCACCTTTTAGTTAGGTTTTCTATGTGAGGGTTTCCTAGAGTGTTTCTTGTGTTCATTGTGATTGATATGTGATCACATTTCATTGTTCTCTATTTTATCTATTTTATCTAATGCATGCATAAGCAAAAAATAGTAATGGATAAATATGGAATCAAAGGAAATTAACCCTCATTGTATATATTTCAGTCTATTTTTTATTAGATATGTTGTGATGAGCTATATACTAGAATATCCATGGTATTTTACATATCATTCCATGAATAAATTATGCCATAAACAACATAGTGTGTTCTTGTGCCTATAATTCATTAACATATTATCAAGGTTTATGGCATCCAAATATTAATGTTTAGACTTCAGTAGATTTCATCCATCCACATAAAATACACATATTTCCATATCAAAAATAGAATTCAAATTCATATTTCGAAATAAATATAGAACACTTTTCTTTTAACAAAAGATAATTCAGGAAACTAGTTATTTATAAGCAATTTTATGCCCAATTGTATCCAACTAATGCACAAGACAGTCCTAATCTAGATAATGTGACCACTAAGGCAAATAAACAAAGTTATTAGCTACTAGCTTACTCAACCCAACCCATTTTCTCTCATGATAAACTAATATACTCATTAATGAGCACTACAAGCATCTCATTCAACCATTAAATAACTATGCCACTCTCACCCACCACCCTACAAAACAAAAGGAACATATTTCCATTATTTTCTCACCATTTCCTCAAGGATATTCTTCTCCTCCAATGATCTTTAAAGTATATAAAAGTAATATGAAACCATTGAATGTTTTTTGGAAATAGCCTATAAGAATAATGCTTGGCTCTCAAGCATCCAATAACAGGAAAATATATTGCATGAATGATTCCTAACTTACCCAACATCTACCCTCATGTGCAACCATCTATCACTTCCCCAAGGTATGCAATTCCTCTTTCTTAATGATGGTTTAGTCAATTTCCAAATTTCGTTACTCAGTAACAATGGAGAAAGTGGCATGAGGAGTGCAACAAATGAATTTCAGAATGAAAAATTATTTTCTTGATGGAATGAATGATTCTTCTAAGAAATTAGGGGAAAGAAATATCATTAAAGAGGATTGTTTACATGTTGTCAATACATGGATCAAAGATACTCTATGAGGAAGTATTGATAGGGATTTGTTGAAATGTGTTTAACTATGAGATGTAGAAATGGTGCTTCCATGAAAGATAGATTAGATTTATAATTATCTATTATCAAATGATTTGTGAGTGGTCATTAGACCCATGGATTACATATATTATGGAATTTTCCATAAGTTTCTCATCTTATTCCTTTTTTCTACGATTTTTTTAATGGTCCTATGGGATTGATTTATTGAATTTAATGAGTTATGGTTCTTGCGTATATTAGATTTCGAACATTTATGGTTTTGTCTTTGAATGTAGGAAGGTGAGGATTGCCATAATTGTTTTCTCAAGTGTTCAAGTGGAAATCAACATTGGGCTTTATATGGACTTGATATTAGGCATATTGGAATACCATTTATTGTAGTTGTTAGGGTCCTACCCTAACCCCGCTACTTTAGGATGCTTAGGAGTTAATTAATGTATGAGCCACTTTATTTATTAAATAAGGCTTGTTAGGTAGTCATTACTCATTAGTGATCTTTGAACACAAGTAGTTAGGTTTTTTCTCCTAAGAAACTATTTATAGAGTTAGAATGTTATGTAATGTTTTTTGAATTGAAGTTATTGAATTATGAGTTTTTCTCATAAGATCTTGCCTCATCCAAGAAGCCATGAACCTTTCTCAATATTTTGGAGATATTTAATGCAAGGGTTATATTTTATAGGTTCGATCCTATTTAAACTACAAGAAGGCCATAAACACTATTTGGGAAATTAACAAGGATGATGGATCCAAAGCTACCTCCTTTAAGGATATTTATGATGAGGGTTTATCATACTTTAAAGACATATTCAAATCGTCTATTCGAGAAAACATTGATAAGATCTTACAAATAGTGTCCTTCTTTCCCCATTTTTATACAAGATGATGACGATGAAGACTTAATGAAGTAAATAATAAAGCCCAAGGTGGAAGCCATTCTTCATAGTTTTCAAAAAGATAAAACCCAGGTCTGAATGGACCCTCTATTGAATTCTACTTTGCCTGTTTCAAATTTATTGGAGATAATTTACTGCATGTGTTGGAATATTCTTGGTAGAATGGGAAAATACTTGCCCCCTTCAACTCCACCTTCATCAACCTTATCCCCAAATTTGATAAACCTATCTCTTTCGACTAGTTTTGACCTAACTCTCTTTCCAATTCTATTTACATGATTATCTCTAAAATCATTTCCTTTCGTATAAAACCTTTCCTCTTAGATCACATATCCTTGGAACAATTTGGATTTTTAAAGGACCAACAAATCCATGAGGCAATTAGGCTAGCCTAAGAGGGTCTTCACTTTATCCACACACTGAAGTAAAAAGTTGTTATTTATAAAGTGGATTTAAGGCTTTCAATAGAGTGGACTGGCTGTATATCAGACTGATTCTACTACATTTAGGATTCAACCCTATTTTTGTTTCTTGGATCCACAGTTGTACTAGTACATTTTTAATGACCCTCTTAATCAATGGATTGCCATCACCCTTCTTTAATGTTAGGTCTCTACAATAGTAGTGTATTCTCCTTATTGTTATCGTTACTGTATCCCCCTCTTGTTATTGTTCTGTCCATGTATCCCCCATGTTGTTATTGTTGTGCCCCATATAAGCCCACTATTTTTATTATTGTGCCCTTACATTATTATTGTTGTGTAGGCTCTGATTATATTGTGACCCCTTAGACTAGTATATATACGAAGGATGTCTTATCATTTGTATCATCCAAGAATTGTTCATTTATGTAATGTAAAGGAGGTTTATCACTCGAACAGGACAATTTTTAAGTCATTGATCTATCTTTTCTTATGTTCATTGAGCTAGTTGCATAACATTTGGTATCAAAGCTTTGGATTCTAGGGTTTCGCTTCTTCAAACAAGCCATCTTGTAATTTTCGCTATAACTTGTTTTCTGTGAAGCTTCAAAAGCTTAAATTAAAACCACATGGAGCTGAAATATTGGTGAACCTAGTGTTAAAATTTCAGATATTGATTTTCCATATTTTCGGAGATAGGATCCAAGGAAGTTAGAGCTTTTGCAGGATCTAGAATTCCATCTCAAACATGTGACCTAGGGAAAATCATCATAAATTTCTCTCCGAGCATCAGATTTGAATTTCATAAAAATTTACTAAAATTGGATGGAATATTGTTTTTTGGGTATCATTTTCAAGGCCGAAGGTCGAAATAGTGACACATGGCACTCCGTACAAGTTTGCTCTACCGAACCAGTCTATAATTAGGCTATCATGGGAGATTGGCCATAACTATTCCTTGAAGAGCCCAATCAAAGTTTGACTTGTGGAGTTAGAAATAAAATGAATAGATACACCACAAGACGAAATTTCAGATCTTAGAGATCTAAAATTATAGAGATACAACAGTGTTAATATAAAGCTCCTAAAAAGCAAGAAAAAGGTGTGTATTTTTTTAAATTTTGCATAACTTTTGTTTGAAAAATCAGTTTGAAGTGATTCAAAAGGCATAATGAAGCATAGATATCATTGTTTGATTCCAAAATTCCTCGAAGCAAAAAAATTGACACACCTATTAAGCAACCAAAAATATCTTCTATAACGCATGAAGAAGAGGAAGAAATAAAACATGATATATCAAATTTAGGAGACCAAGAGCAAACATTTCACTCTCACAAAAAGTAAAAAAAAAAAAAATGAATTAGAAGACATGATGAATGTTAAGATAAATGTTATAAAAAGGGCCATGGTAGTTTTGAATGATGGTTTAAAAGAAAACATGGAAGAAATGATGAATGTTAAGATAGAAGGTTTGAAGAAAGGTTTGGCAAAGTTTCTAGAAGAAATGCTTCCCAATGGTGACAAGGTAAGCCATGAAAATAATGATGAGGACAAAAGGAATATGGATTATGATTTTAGAGACTCCAATGTTGGGTTTAAGAACCACCACATTCTAAATATCGATATGAGGAAGTTTGATGGCAAGGATCTGGTGACATGGATACTACAGATGGAGCAATATTTTGATTTCCATAATGTGCAACACACACAAAAGGTACACATCGCAACTTTATATTTAGAACCCAATCAGTTTGTATGGTATTGATGGATTTTTTCTCGTAAACCACTTATCACTTGGTCAATTTTTATGGAGGAAATGATAGCACATTATGAGGATACAAAGAGCAACAATTTATTTAGCCAATTGGGAAATCTCAAACAAAATGGTTCAATGGCAGAGCACGTTAAGGACTTCCAAAAATTGAATATCAAGGTTATTGATATTCCAAAGGAGCATAATATTAATGTCTTCATAGGGACTTTGAAGGATAACATCCAACATGAGGTTTGCCTTTAGGAACCTAACTCATTGGAGAAGGCATTCAGTGTGGCAAGAAAAGTTGAAAGAAAAATTATGGCAACAGGGAAGTCTACCACTCACAACTATAAAGACGGAAATGTTGTTGCTCCTAGCCTTCCACAACATACAAGGTTGACACCACAACAATTGGAGGAAAAAAGACAAAAATAGATTTTTTACAGTTGCGATAGAAAATACACTAAAGGTCATAATTGTGCTGAGAAGAAATTATTCTACATAGATTGTGAAGACGAGGAAGAAAAATAACAAGAAACATCAAAAGAGGAGGATATACATCAAGAACCAACCCCTTAGAAAGAAGAAATGAATCTGACCATATCTTGCAATGCATTGGCAGAAATTACCACTCCTCAAATGCTCAAGATAGAAGGATATATCAAGAAGAAAAAGGTAACAATGTTTATTGATTCAGGTAGTACTCATAATTTTATTCATTGTAAGATAGTCCAGGAATTGAATTGCTTCCTATATCGAGCAGCAGAGTGTCAAGTGATGGTTGCAAATGGAGAACTATAAATTTCTCTGGAAAGTAACATGATATCAATTTAACCATGGGGGAATATGTATTGAATAATACAATGCTTTCCATTCTAATGGGTGGTGTTGATTTTGTACTAGGAGTCCAATGTTTACAATCTTTCAGGATGATAGCTTTTAATTTTCAAGAAAATTTCTTGAATTTTTTTGGGAAGGAAAGGAAGTTGAATTAAGGGGTATCACATGGAAACCAAAAAATATAATCAGCTATAATGGCATGAAAAAACTTATAAATAAAGAACAACGAGGCATAATTGCACAATTATGCTCACTAGAGGTTCAAACATCAAAATCATCTATTTCTCCATATCTCCAAGAAGTATTATATAATCATTCCAAGGTATTTGAGACTCCCAAAGGTCTCCCACCTATTTGTGATCATGATCATGCTATTCATTTGATTCCAGGAAGTGTTTCTCCAAACATTAGTCCTTACAGATACACTTATGCCCAAAAGAGTGAAATTGAACGTATGGTTGCAGAAATGCTAGAGGGTAGTATAATTCAACCTAGTAAAATTCCTTTCTCTACTCAAGTAATATTGGTGCATAAGAAGGATGGATCATGGCATATATGTCTGGATTATAGGGAGCCCAAAAATCTCACTATTAAAGATAAATTTCCCATTCCTTTCATTGTCGAATTCTTGGATGAATTACATGGAGCGATTTACTTCACCAAGCTAGATCTTTGTTCAAGATATCATCAAATTAGCATGAAGACTGAAGACATTATGAAAATAACATTCAGAACTCATGAGGGTCATTATGAATTTTTGGTCATGCCTTTTCGCCTTACTAATGCACCTTTGACATTTCAAGGTTTGATGAATTCCATTTTCAAACCCTTAGAAAATTTGTGTTAGTATATTTTTATTATATACTAGTCTATAGCAAGTCTTGGAAGGATCACGTTCAACATGTTGATAGGGTGCTCAAACTATTGGAGGCGAAACAATCATATGCAAAAACCTTGAAATGTTTCTTTGGAGTACAGGAGGTGGAATATTTGGGTCATGTTGTATCTCATGAGGTTTTTAAGGTAGACCCTAACAAAATTAAAGTCATTAAGGAATGGAAAATCCCCACAACCATCAAGCATCTTAGAGGATTTCTTGGGTTGACAGGGTATTATAACAAGTTTGTTAAGAATTATGGAAGAATAACAACACCTACAACAACATTAACGAAGAAAGATGCATTTTCTTAGACTCCATAAGCAACTAAGGCCTTTTAACATCTTAAAGAGGCCTTGTGCCAGGCATCGATCTTAGTTACATATGAATTCACAGAAACCTTTATTTTGGAATGCGATACCTCAAGAAATGGAATTTTTGATGCTTTAATGCAAGAAGGAAGACCCATTTCTTTTGATAGTTGTCTAATCAAAGGAAAGTATTTACACAAACCTATTTATGAGAAGGAAATGTTGGCAATACTACATGCACTAAATAAATGGAGACCTTACCTAATGGGAAGACACTTCAAGCTAGAAACAAATCATGATAGTCATAGATACTTTTTGGAACAAAGATTATATTCAGAAGAGAAACAATGATGGGTCACAAAGATGTTGGGTTATGACTTTGAAATCATCTAAAAAAATGGGAAGCAAAATGTTGTTGTAGATGCACTCTCAAGAAAGGATGAGGATGTGGAAGCATTACCTTGTGCCACTTCTATTATCCAACCTAATTGGATAACCGAAGCAAGGGATGAATGGAAGAATGATGAAGAGGTGTGGACACTCATTCAAAAGTTGCTGCAAGATCCCAATACATCTGATACATTTAGCTGGAAAAATGATTCATTATGGTACAAAGACAACTTATATCTTTGTAAGAATTCCCAACTTAAGAAAAATATTCTTTTGGAATTGCACACCTCCCCCTTAAGAGGGCACTCAGGGTTATTGAAAACTTACCACAGAGTCAAGAAGGAATTTTTTTGGGATGACCTTAAATCTGATATTCAAAAGTTTGTGGCAGAATGTTAGGTTTGCCAATAAATAAAGTTGAGACAATCAATACCCTAAGTCTGTTACAACCTTTAGCCATTCCAAGTCAGCGTTGGGAGGAGGTCTCAATGGATTTCATCATAGGTTTATCCAAGTCTAAAGAAAAGAATGCCATCATGGTGATAATTGATAGACATACCAAGTATGCACACTGTTGTGCATTATCTCATCCTTTAAAGCCAGTACAATTTCTAATGCATTTATGGAAACAATTCAAAAGCTACATGGAAACCCAAAGATTATTGTAAGTGATAGAGATCCCATTTTCATTGGAAAATTTTGGACGAAATTATTTTCTTGTTTTGGTACTCGATTAGCTCATAACTCATCTTGTCATCCTCAATTTGACAAGAAAACTAAGATAGTGAAAAAAAAATTGGAAGAATATATTTATTGCTTTGTATATGATAAACAAATACAATGGGTAAGGCAGTTACCTCTGGCTGAATGGTGGTATAACAGTTCCTTCCATATTGCAACAAAAATGACCCCATTTATGGCACTTTATGGATATCATCCACAATACATTACATAATCTTTAAGAGAAAATCCTAAGGTTCAAGTAGTGGAGGATCACATAAAGCATCAATGAAAATTTCTCCAACTATTAAAGGATAACCTCACTCTGCCGCATAATTGAATGAAACAACAGGAAAATCAACATCATAGTGAAAGAAGGTTTGATGTAGGTGATTGGGTATTTTTATGGCTACAACCATACAAGTAAATGTCCCTCGAGAAATCTAAGAAGGATAATAAATTATCACCCAAGTACTATGGTCCTTACAAGGTGTTGCTTACTATGGCATACAAATTGGAGTTGTCTGCATCTTCCCGAAGGATAATAAATTATCACCCAAGTACTATGGTCCTTACAAGGTGTCGCTTACTATGGCATACAAATTGGAGTTGTCTGCATCTTCCCGAGTACACTTAGTTTTCCATGTTTCATGCCTAAAGAAGGTTACTGGTGACAAGCTATCAGCTCAAATAATGTTGCCAAAACTTGACGAAGAAGGAAGAATCATATTTGATCCTAAAGTAGTCACAGAAACAAGAACCCAACAACTACATAATCGATTAATTTCAAATCATCTCAATAAATGGAAGAGCTTACCTAATGAAGAATCCACATGGGAGGATGATAATATTATACATAAGCATCCATGACTACTCAAGCATTGAGGACAACACTTTTTTGAAGGAGAGGGACATGCTAGGTCTCTGTAATACTAGTGTATTCACCTTATTTTTACTGTTAGTGTAGCCCCCTATTGTTATTGTTGTGCCCTTACATTATTATTGTTATGTAGGATCTGATTATATTGTGACCCCTTAGACTACTATATATACCAAGGAGGTCTTATCATTTGTATCATCCAATAATTTTTCATTTATGTAATGTAAAGGAGGTTTCCCCCTCGAAGAGGACAATTTCTAAGTCATTGATTATATTTTCTTCTGTTCTTTGAGATGATTGCATAACATTTAACCCCAAGAGAGGACTTAGAAAGGGTGTCCCTGTCCCCTCTCCTTTTTTTTCTTGTGGTCGAAGTCCTTAGTCGGGCTATCATTGATGCAAGTAGATGTCAACTTAGAAGAGGTATTGAGATCTCTCATGCTTGCTCTACTACACATATATTATTTGTGAATGATAACATCCTCTTTCTGGTGATGGATGTAGGAAATATTCAATCTATAAACCACATATTTGACTTATTATCCATGGCTACAGGCATGATGATTAATTGAGATAAATCCTCTTTGGTTGGAAATTCCCTTAATGAGGAAGACTTTTACCTTATCTCTAGGATCCTCTTAGTTACCCCATCTACTATGTGGGATAATATAAAATACTTTGGTTTCTTTCCAAAGACAAACATCTACATGAAACAAGACTAGGCTTGACTCATTGTAGCAATAGAACTCTGAATTAAGAATTGGTGTAATAGATGGCTATGTAGAGCTGGAAAGCTAGTACTCTACAAGGAAATGATTGAGGCTATCCTTGTATATTAGGCTTCACGTGCATGGGTCCCCTTAAGTGTCTTACATAAAATACATAAAATATCCTTAAGATACTTTTGATATAGGAAATATGATCATCAACCCTTTTCTCTTATAGTTTGGTCGTCCATTTCCCTCCCAAAGCAGCTTGGAGGATAGGGTTTAAAAAAAATTATTTGGTTTTCAAAAGTGCTCACTACTAAGGGGGTCTGAAAACTTATTCATGGTTTTGGGCTCTAGGCCCAAATTATGGCAAAGAGATATATCTATCCCTCTACCATTTTAGATTGGACCATATCTCTAAGAGGATCATCAACTTCTATATCTTTAGTCTAGAAAGTTATAAAATATTTTACATATGTCATTCTACAAGGCCTCATATTGAAGATTGGGGATGCTACAAAATTTCTAGTTGGCAGAGACTCTTTAATAGGAAGCGAAGATTCACACATGCTTTATGATCATCTCATTCAAGTCTTTCATGCTCATGGGATATTCTTCTTATATAAGGCGTCTGCTCAGATGGGGTTCATGGGCCAACAAGTTTGGAAGACGGAAAATGAATTACTCCTTTAGGGGGTGCTAACTGATGAATGGAATAGGTACCTTGACTCCCTTTGTCAAAATATAGTCTCTCTCTCGCTTACTAAGGATACTTTGGTATAGTCTTATAACCCCTCAGGTATCTGCAAACTAAAATTTGGATATATAGCAATTTCACAACAACCAATTTCCCACCATCCCCCGTGGTGGGTTAAAAAGCTTTGGAAATAGATGTTCCTACCAAAACCAAAAAAAATTATGTTGATGCTCTTAAAAACAAAGCACCAACCTGGGAGATTCTACAAAAAATATTTTTTCTGTGGGCCTAGGAAGTGCTCCCTATGTATGGAAAATACATCTCACATCTATTCATAACTTTCCCCTTTAGTATCTGAGTTGGGCAGAGATACAAAAATCTATGGGTAACATCCATACATGGTGTGGGAACTTAGTGGATGAATGCCTAAAATATTGGCTAGGAAGGAAACCCCCCAAAAACATTAGAGTGCTCCCCCAAATAGTATGTTGGGGTATATGGATAGAGAAAATAACTCCATCTTCAAGGACCAAGGTGAATCCTTCATCAGAGTGGTTGTTAATAGTCATTCCTTATTAACTTCCATTTTGAAAAATATTCCCTCCAGTCATTTGTGGATCAACACTGAAGTGGAAATTCTAAAAGACAAATTGTGGGATTTTTTTTTATGGGGCATCACAATAAAACTCTTCTTTAGGGGGCTTGGGAGGCCTTATTTAATTGACAGACACCCATTTATTTTATTCCTCTTGCAACATTGGCCATGCAAAAAACAATTTTGCTTAATTATTTGCACTAAAATTACTATTGCAACTTGCTTCTTATCTACATCTCATTAAGTTGCATATATATGGAGACTCCTCGGTAGTGATCAAGTGGATGCAAGGAACATCTAGGCTAAAAACCCACGCTCTCCTCCCACTGTATCAAAATGTCATTCAAAAAAAAATATCCTTTTCTCATTTATCCTTCTCTCACATCTACATGAAATAGAACCAACAGGTTGATCAACTTTTAAAGAGAGAACTGGAATTGGATAAAGGACAATGGGAAATCCAAGAAAGCTTTGAAGGCTCAATCAGGAACCACCAGCTATGCCCCTGGGCATAATTAATAATTTTTTCTTCCTACACAACTCTCTCGTCTCATTATGAACGACACCACTTTGGAGAGAAAATACTTGTCGTGCCACTCTATTTTTCTTACAATTTACTTCACTTCTTGCTAGACGCTACAAGCTATATAATTTTTGTTTAAAATTTCTTGGACAACATGACATTAAGTAGTGCAACGAGTTTCTTTGTTTGTTAAGGTTGGTTCGTCAAATACTTTGTGATCATAGGCATCCATATTATTCAAGCTTAAATTTTTGTTCTTTACAACAGGACTCAGATGATATCTTCAACTATTATCAAGAGCACTCCATATTTTGGTCAGGACTTTTTTGAAAATTAATTGTTGATGATGTATTTTCATATGTATAAATTTGGGGTCTTCTGACCAAACTTATCTTTTGGGCCAATGTTCCATTAAAATTCTGAGGCATCTACACTTAATGTATTTTATTTTGACTATAAATAGAATACGTGTTTTTTCCTTGGAAAAAAGGTTTTCATCATATTTGGTTCTATTTTCTTTTCCACATTTAATGTCTTTGAATATTATTCATGTTCTACTATTTTTTGAGTTAAGTACATTACAAGTGATATCAAATCTCTTTCTTGAGTTAGGGTGCACCTAAATTTAAAAATATATATTTTAGGCTAGAGACATGTTGTAGCTTCTTTAAATAACACAAAGATCTGTCACTCAACAAGCAATTATGTCGTTGCGGAAGAATATGTATTTGAGAATACATGTGGTGTCACTTGGTTGTACACCCTTGTACCCCGTTTCCATACCCTTTCAAGTATCATTGCATTAGATAGCACATGTATATGGATATGTCATTCATGTGCCCTTGAATATATTGGAAACCCCTATGTGTACTTGAAAAACAACCTTACGTGTACCTGTCAGTTGACTTGTTATTATAGTGTATTGGGAATAACACTTATTGAGATCACTTCTTAATACATGTTACTTGAGAAATACAACTAAGAGTACACCATCTAACATCCTTTGTTAGTGCCCTAAGAGATTAGGTTGATGTATTGATGTTGAAATTCCACACAAATATTAAAGAGATATAACACCTAACTCTCCTTTGTCCTTATGACTATATAAACCCTAGCCTCTACATCATAGGCCACAAAATTCCTCCATAAAGTGGAATATCTAGAATTTAGTGATTTTTTCACTATAATAATAATACTCAACTAGGAGTGCTACTCCCACTAAAGTTATTAAAAAAAAACATCCTTGTAAGGGACCTATCTCAAAAAATTCAATGTGTAACACTAATGTAACACTCTTAGGTTAAAAAAAAAAAAAAAAAAAATAGTGGACTTGACCACAACTTTTGGCAATATATCACAAATGCCTTAGAGGTCAACCTATTCGAGGGGGTAACCTCCTTTACATTACACAAATGAACTATTCTTGGATGATACAAATGACAAGACCTCGTTTCTATATATAGGAGTCTAAGGGGTCATAATATAATCAAAGTGGACATAACAATAATAATGTAAGGGCACAATAATAACAATAGTGGGCTTCTATGGGGTACAATAATAACAATATGGGGACTACATGGGCACAACAATATAATAAGGGGGTTGTACTAATAACAATAAGGGTTTACACTAGTAGTATAGGGACCTAGCATTATTCCAAGTGGTGTGGTTTTCCTTGAATAACGGTGATGAGTCAGCCGCCATTCGCAGATAATAGCTAGAGATTGTTGTCCTCACTGTTGGTTTGACCACTGAGTTATGATAGGTTTTCTCAGCTGTGAAAAAAAAAAATCCTTCATAGGGGTTCACTCTCCTACCAATTCAGCTTATAGTGATCTTAAGATTTTGGGACATAATTCGACGTTGGATACGGATTTGTTAACCATAATATCATCATTTTACCCTTTGGATATTTTACATATTGGCCCTAATTCAAGGCAGAGTATCACCATTAGAAAGGAGCACGGGGTAAACATAAGAATGTTTTATCCAATGATCCAGGCTTCGTTTGCATTAGTTGTAAAATTTTTGGACATTCTACACTCATTATGAAATTAGATACTATGGATTTAGATTCTCGAGCTCTTAGAGGTACTTCGTATGTTTATAATATGCCCCCATGACGCTTATGTCATTAAACATCTGAGGCATGAAGAATGCCCCTAGTTATCCATGTGAAATTTTATTAATTTTCATCAGCCCTTAGTCATCTTTATCTAGGAAACTATGTTGCCTCGAGAAAAGGCATGGGCTTACCTTTTAAAATTTTCCCCATGATGGAGGGTTTGTACGATGGATGCCTTTGGTTAATCTGGGGGCCTAGTTGCTTTATGGGATCCACGAGTCATTAATTTTTGGCTTTACAAATCTTTTGTAGGAATCATTCTTTTGGGTTTTTCCAAGGGTACAAATTTTCGCCTCCATATATTAAACATATATGCTCCATAGATATGATTTTTTAAATCACATGGATTGTTATGGTTTGTTGAAGATAGGCTCGCTAAATTTGGTAAGTGATCTAAATTTTAATGTGGCTGCCAGGAAATCTGGGGCATAAAATGTAAAATGAACCAAATGGGGGAATTTTTTAAAGGAATTTTTGGACAAAACTATTTAGTGAACATAATTCTAGAACCTATGGTTCCTACTTGGAGAAACGACTAATCTAACATAAAAGGGATTTCGAAGCAATCGAACCATTTCTTGGTCCATGAAAATCTTGTGGAATGTCTTGGCATGTTGTGTTCATGGCTTTCTTCATCATTATTTTCTAATCATAATCTAATTTTCCTCCATTGGTGCGGGGAAAACAATTGGAAGGGCTTACTTTTAAATCTAAGCATTATTGGTTTAAGGACAAGGATTTTAATATACTCGTTCAGGATACATGGTCAATTTTTTTATTATTCCAGATATTTCTCAGATGGATCTCGTTAGTCGTAAGCTTAATAATTTTACAAAGGTGGTGAGAAGCTGGGAACGAGGAAAAAAGAAGAGCAACAATAAATAATTAATTGATATTGATAATACACTTATTAAGCTGAGAGGCTCATTATATAGCCCAATATGATGTGTAACAATGTCCATCCATCATCGAAGTTGAAATTTTACTCATGTCAACCAAAATAAAAAATCTAAAAATTAAATAAATATAAAAAACATTTAAATAATATCGGCTCATAAAAAAATTTGCACGTGAAAAGATTGGATCTCTCTCAACTCATGTTAGATCCGTATTTAAGATGGAACTATGCTGATTGTATTATTAGATCCTACTAATCCCAATTACTTCTATGATGTTCAAAAACAGATGGCTTTGGCACTTGAAGGGCGCAAATTCCATATTTTAAACCTTCAAGAGGAAGCATGGAGGCGTAAAAGTCAAGTCATGCAACCTGGGTTGTAGGGGCAACAAAAATACAATTTTTTTCATATTTTTTCCTCTAAAAGGAGGAAAGAGAATAAAATATGAGAATTAAAGGATGGCAAGGGTAGGTATATAACATCACAAAAAGATATACAAAAGGAAGTTGTTTGATTTTTTGACGACCAATATTGTGCCAGGTTAGGGGTGGATATAAATAAATAAATGGAGATCATTCAACGGTATCCAAAAATATTCAGTGATGAAGAAAGCAATAATATAGGAAGTTCGATCATTTCTGATGATTTGACGTTGGTTTCATATTATTTGGCTAGGGACAAGAGTCTAGGCCTAGATGGGTGGTTTGTGGAGTTATTTCTACATTTCTTGGATATCATGGGGCATGATCTATTGCCATTGGCAAAGGAGTCACAAACTCTTTGTTTTATCTCTGGTGCACTAAATGCCACTTTCATTGCACTTATCCCTAAAGCTTATAATGCTATTGTTAGCTCTACTACATACCTTTGATTTCTAAAGGTCGGAAATGTACTTGGTCCTTGGTCATGCTCAAAAGAGGCTCACAACGGTCATTTTCTCCTTCCCTTGCACCGCTGAGATTCCCTGCATCAATCCTAAAGACGATTAATTCCTTTATCGGGTCTGGGTTTAATCGCTATCGCAAGTCACATCCATTTGTGTATAAAGGTTGTGCCCCTTGGCTTCCGCCGATGCGATATTGTGATGCAATCTGATTGCAATCGCACATCGCCATATGTAAAGGCCCAAAACTACCAAAAAAAAGGCTAATTCGACGACTCCCGTCATGCCCGATAAAGTGACTAGCCCGATCACTCCTCTGTCATCCGATCAATTTCGTCAAGTTCGAACGGCCTTCGCACATTTCACACCCACAAAGCGTTGGCACATTAGCACGTGATGTAGAGCAGTTTTTCTCTCTCCTCCGTCGCTACATGTCATGTGTTGAATGGAATCGCATGCCCTCACCCTTTTACTGCCTAATGCCCAAAGGCGGTGCGATCGAGACTGCCTACCGCTTAATCCTCTATCCTCACCCGATAACCGTCTCGCATCTTCCTCGCCCGACCACTGTTGGATCATTTTCTCCAAGATCCAACAGCCCACGCTTGTTCCACTCCCGCTTCTTCCGATGTCCCCCACCAAGTCATCTCTACCATCTATCCTCCTGATCTGACGGCCAACCCTTCTCCTTCCTCCTACTCGTCCACCTGCTATGTAATCTGTGTCTCTTAACTGTTCCATGCTCCCGAAGGACAAAGGTGACCAGTCTACTAGTACCAGGTTCATTTCCTCCTCAACAACCGCATTCAGTAGGCAGTATGGCCGAGAAGAAAAAGGACAGAGCTCGAGTAGATAACCACATTTAACAGTTATGGGATTTCATCCTATACAACACCTCAGCCACCTGAGAGGACAACAGAGTGCAGGAAAAAGATCAGAATTATCCACTGAAGCAAGCAAATGCACCAGAGACTCTGTCAAACAGTTAAAGCAGTTGGTGGTCAATTATGACCCCTCCATATTTAGAATGGCTAAGTGCCTTTGTAATGAAACTCTATATATACCCAGAAACAAGATGTAATCAAGGTTGATGGTTGTTGTTTTGATGTAAGGTTCAACTTCTAGAGACTGTAACTACTTTGATACTTGTAGCGTCTCGTCGTCATTTTCAGCTAATACAAGCTTCTTTTGTTGTTAATTGCTCACTTTCCATTTATCTTCTTTTCCAAGTTGTGCTTGACATGCTGTGTTCCTGAACTCTTGATGTTTAGCATTAGAGTAGTTGTCACCCTACCTCTG
The DNA here is from genome assembly GCA_000404065.3 of Pinus taeda. NCBI lineage: Eukaryota > Viridiplantae > Streptophyta > Pinopsida > Pinales > Pinaceae > Pinus > Pinus taeda. The sequence continues at coordinate 104,537 of APFE031651916.1, forward strand.
TGTTGAAATATTGTATGTATCAGTGAAAGAGTTATTCAAGTTTCTTTTCACCTAGTGCCAGAGAGCTGTCATCCTGTCTGTGCATTAGGGAATTAGATTTGCAGACTTCTTTACTAGTTGCAGCCGGTCATCACAAGGTCTTGTGCATCTGCTGTTGTGGTCAACATTCATCCAATCCTTAAACTGTGAGTAATTAGTGGTCTAAAGCCTTGTAGTCTGGGGGTGTTCACACATGTCTGGAGTCAAGCAAAGTAGGAGTGGTTATCTGGCTTGAACAAGCATCATTCCTTCCATTCATCCATTTGCAACAATAAGTTGAATTTGTAATGTTCCCAAGCATCTTCGAACTACAACCTAAGAGAGTTTCTTAGGGTGATAACATTAATTGGTGCCGCTGCTGGGGAGAGGAGATTGAATCTCATCTTCCATAGGAGAACGACACAATTCCAACTTTGATGATAGACAAAGCCTGGACACAATTATGGTTGTAATCATCTATCTTGCGACTCTACTGGGGAACCAACCTAGTGGCGACTTCACATTATAGTTCTAGCTCAGTTTGTGAGGCATAGATGGAGAAATCCTTAGAAATCACCAGCTGACCCAATGCCTAACCCTGAGAAGATTGTCAAACAGAAGAAAACATCACAGAAAGGAGCATCAGGATCAGGTAAGCCTAAGAAATCTTATGAATCTCTGCAAGAAAGGCTTGTAGTTGAACATGTACAGTTTGAAGATATAGAGCCTAGCATTGTTAGTGAAGAAATACCCTCAGAGATTCATAAAGCTCCTTGTTCATTTAGTTCCTCTTTGGATCTCAGTCCAAAGAAAGCCTCCCATACAATCCATCATATTCCTTTGTCTCTATCATCTATTTCATTGCTTCCTACCACCTAATCTTCCAGTATCTTTCCACCCATCCCAGTCATGGCAGGCCAACAGGCACCCACAAAGATGGAAAGAATCATAACTGCTAGGTATGGACCCCTAGTCTTGCCTGTTCCTTTGAATGTCATTCCTGCTGGAGAGTATCAGAAATATATGCCCAAGTTCACTGGTACAGAGGGAGTAACAACTGAAGAACACCTTGAATCTTTTTATAGTTATGCTAATAACCTAGATATCAGTGAGGATGATGTGTGGATGAGAGTGTTTGTCCACAGCCTTGATGGAGAGGCTAGAAAGTGGTTCAGAGAATTGACCCCTAGGTCTATAGCAGACATTGAAGCATTAGATGATGTATTTCTTAAGCATTGGGGAGATAAAAAAGACTTTCTATATTACCATACAGAGTTTGGAAACCTCAAGAGGGAAAATGGGGAATCATTGCCTGATTTTAATAAAAGATTCAATCGTTTGTATAGTAAGATACCAGCTAAAGTAAAGCCAACCCCCAACTCTACCAAACTCACTTATGCCAATGCTTTTGACTCTAATTTCTGCCTACTTTTAAGAGAAAGAAGATGTGCCACTCTAGCTGAAATGCAAGATGCAGCCCTTGAGGTGAAATCTAATATCATGGCTGCAGAAAAGATCAAGAGTCATGCTGATAGAAGGAGGCAGAGGGGTGAGGCTTCTTCTTCCTCTGCTTCATATTCAGAAACTAAATTAGATAAAATGACTAATATGATAGAGTCATTGGCTGCTGAGATATCCAAGCTGAAGGTTGAGTAGAACTCTGGAAAAGCAAGGCTTCCAAACACATTTGCTCCCAGAAACCCAAATCCATTCAGAAGATAAAATGATCAATTACAGATCATTCAGAGAGGTAAAGAAGCTAATGAAGAACAAAAGGTTAAGGCTCCTTTCCAAAACGTAGTCATGGAGGAGGAGCAGTTTGAAGAAGAGGATGAAATTCATTGCATGGAAGATAAAGGCAGTGCTGCTTTTTTGACATTGGCTGCCTACGAAGAATCATTGCTGCAGGACCAAACCAGTCAAAGGTGGGACAGAGAGGTTGTTCTGCAGATTGATGAGCAGCAAAGATACAATCTAAGGTCAAAAGCAAACAATGTCAAGGAGAATCCTGCCCAAAAAGTCGTTGTCCCAACAGAGCAACAGAATATCAGACAGAAAGGACCAGCACCTGACCCAGACATCCTCAAAGCACCAACTCAAGAGGTAAGAGGTCTTGAAAAGTCCCCTTGCCCTTTCAACTTTGAATCAGAAGTCCAGAAGTTAAAAATATTTGTACCTCTAATAGAAATTGCAAGAGTGAAGTTTTTAGAAAGCCTATCCTTGATGCTCTTGAGTTAAAAGCCTCACAAGCCTCCGTGGACTATGTCAATTGGCAAGATCATAAGCCTGCAGTTGTGCTTAGCCCAATGACTGAACGTACTGATAATAGCTCCCCATCATTCTATGTCTCCTTGACCATTCATAATAAAATCCTCCATAACTGCCTGCTGGACATAGGAGCCAGCCACAATCTGATGCCTAAAGCTGTCATGGAAGACTTAGGCCTTGATATTACCAAACCATATCATGATTTATTCTCATTTGATTCAAGAGAGGTAAAGTGCCTAGGATTAATCAAAGACCTTGCCATTACCCTAACTCAGCTGCCCATGAAGAGCATGATGATGGATATTGTGGTGGCAGATGTTCCCCCTAAGTTTGGCATGTTCTTGTCCAAAGATTGGATTACGAGACTAAGTGGGACATTACAAAATGATTTATCTTATGCCACCATCCCAGTTTTTGGAGGGGAAAGCAGGAGATTGTATAGAGAATCACAGCTGGCCTACATCATCAATGATGGGAAGAATCCCTCTAATCATCCCATTTATGCTATGGACACCGATTTTGGAGCATGTATCCTCCAAATTGAAGAATCCCAGAAGTCCTCATTGCAACTCAAGAAACCAATAGTCCAAGCCCTGGGAGAGCAAGGAAGTCAAGTTTGGGAGATGTTTTTCGATGGAGCATGTTCAAGGGAAACTGCAGGAGCAGGGGTGGTGTTGATTTCTCCAAAACAAGAAAGCACACATCTGTCTTTTAAGCTGGCTTTCCAAGTCACCAACAATATAGCAGAATATGAGGCTCTGATATTGGGCCTCAACACAGCTAAAGACAGAGGAATCAGAAGCATAAAGGTGTTTGGAGATGCTGATCTTATCATTCAGCAAGTGAACAAAACTTTTCAAGCAAAGCACCCAAGACTGAAAGCATATAGAGATGAGGTATGGAGACTTAAAGATTCTTTTGATAATTTTTGTATCTCATACATCCCTAGAGTAAAAAATTAGCTTGTTGACTCCCTTGTTGTGCCTGCTAGCATGTTTATTCCCCCCAAGCCTCCCAGACTAGTTTATGAAGTTAAGATGAAATATAGGCCATCCTTGCCTGATAATTTCCAGCATTGGAAAGTCTTTGAAGATGATGATGAAGTGAATAGGTTTCTGCAAGTAATTGGTGAATTCTCTAAAATGAAAATTGATCAAGAGAATGAAGCCTTGGAAGAAAGTCCTCAGCCCCAGCTTAGAAACAAAATTGGTAAAGATAGCATTGTCCAGCTACCCAGCAATCAGATACCTAAGGGTCTGGTCCCTTTAGAAAATTTGTTTGACCAGAATGATGTGACTCATAAGGCTGTCCAAAAAGAAGACCAATCTGTAGTCCATAGGCATAATACAGGGAGTTTAGAGCGTCCAAGATACATAATCTGTCCACTCATCTATCTGCTGCCCAAAGTTCTGAGTACTGCAATTTAATGAAGCAATTTGCTAATGTCTTTGCCTGGGAATATAGTGACCTGAAAACATATGACAAAAAGATCATCCAACATAAAATCCCTTTAGAGAAAGACACCATCCCTTTCAAACAGAAGCTGAGACCCATAAATCCTTTGCTCCTCCCTTTGATTGAAAAAGAAATCAAGAAGTTACTGGCTGCCAAAATCATAGTCCCTCTCCGATATTCAAGATGAGTAGCCAATTTGGTAGTGGTAAGGAAGAAAAGTGGAGAAATCAGGCTCTGCGTTGATTTCAAAAACTTAAACAAATGCTCTAAGAAAGACAATTATCCTCTACCCAAGATGTAGCATTTGCTGCAGAAGGTCTCAGGAGCCAAAGTAATGTCTTTCCTGGATGGATTTTCAGGGTATAACCAGGTTGTTGTGCATCCAGACAACCAAGAAGAGACTGCACTCACCACCCCTTGGGGCACTTTTATGTATTCCCAGATGCCTTTTGGGCTGATGAAGGTTGGAGCCACCTTTCAGAGAGCAATGGATATAGCATTTGTAGGAGAGAAGGATAAGTTGTCCTTATTTACCTAGATGATATAACAGTATACTCCAACAGCCATCATGACCATTTGCAGCATTTGAAGAAAGTGTTCTTGAAGTGCAGAAGGTTTGGGATTTCAGTCAATCCTAAAAAGTCACAGTTTGCTTTAAAAGAAGGCAAGTTGCTAGGACATATTGTTTCTGCTGCAGGTGTCAAAATTGACCCAGAAAGGGTAAGAGCAATACATACCTTGTATGTTCCAAGATCAAAGAAGGGCATCCAGTCCTTTCTGGGCAAGATAAATTTTGTAAGGAGGTTTATTCCTAATTTTGCAGAACTTGTAAAACACATTACCTCCATGTTGAAAAAGGGGTCAGAAGTCAAATGGACTGATGTAGCAAGAAGGTCCTTTGAATCCATTAAGAAAGCTATTGTGGAAGCTCCTACTTTAATTAGTCCAGATTACAACAAGGAGTTCCATGTATTTTCATTTGCCTCTAATGACACCCTTGCAGTTGTTTTATTGCAAGCAGATGAAGGAGGTTTAGAGCATCCAGTGGCATTTTTTAGCAAAACCTTAAGGGATGCTGAGCTGAGGTATGATATTATTGAGAAACAGGCATATGCTCTTATAAAATCTTTGAAAGCCTTCAAAATTTACATTCTGCATTCCAAGATAACTGTGTATGTACCTTCTGCTTCAATTAAAGATGTCCTAACGCAGCCTAATGCTGATGAAAGAAGGGCTAAATGGATTGCAAAACTTATTGAATTTAACATAGAATTGAAACCCACCAAGCTTGTCAGAGGTCAGGGCCTTGCCAGATTAATCGCTGAAGAAAACTGCAGAATGCTGGACATAAGTCTCATAAGCACAATTTTAGAGAATGGTCAGACAGAAGAAGAAGCAGTTGAACTAGGGAAAAATCAGTCATCAACAGAAAATCTAGCTTCTTGTGATTGGTACTTTGCAATATCTCAATGCTTGCAAAGCTAGAAGTTCCTCCAGGCTTTCGTTCGAGCCAAGCAAGAACTATTAAGCTGAGGGAAACAAAATATTGTATTCATGAAAACCTGCTCTACTAAAGGGACCCCTCTGGCATTCTTTTGAGGTGTCTGGACAAAGAAAAATCCATTGAAGTCATGCAGCAGTTTCATTTCAGCATGTGTGGAGGACACCATTATTGGAAAACTACAGCCCATAAGGTCCTCAGAGCTGGATACTATTGGCCCACCTTATTTCCTGATGTCTTCTTATTTGTTAAACCTTGTGATAGGTGCCAAATATTTGAAGGGAAGCAGCAATTGAAGTCCCTGCCCTTAAAACTCATACATGCTAGTGGCCCTTTTCAGCGATGGGGCTTGGATTTCATTGGAGAAATTAATCCACATTCCAGTGGCTAGAACAGATGGATCCTAGTAGCCACAGATTACTTCACTAAGTGGATTGAAGCAATCCCTACCAGAAAGGCTAATCACCATGTGGTTGTGCAGTTCTTAACAGAGAATATCTTCACCAGATTTGGTTGTCCACGTAAATTAGTCACAGACAATGCGACAGCCTTCAGAGCAAAAGAGTTGGTGGATATGTGCGACTCAATGGGCATTAAGCTGGTTCATTCCACCTCATACTACCCTCAAGGAAATGGTCTAGCAGAATCTTCCAACAAAAGCCTAATAAGGATAATTAAAAAGCTGTTGGAAGACAAAAAAAAAATTTGGGATTCTAAGCTCAAGTATGCACTGTGGGCTGACAGAGTGACCACCAAGAAATCCATAGGGAATTCTCCATTCAAGCTGGTATATGGCACCGAGGCTATATTCCCAATTCAGATAAGCCTCCCCGTGGCAAATTTCTTGCAAGAAGAGTAGAATGAGGAAGAAGACATGGCATAAAGGATCACTAATTTAGTAGAGGTACATCAGATCAGACAACAACTAGTTGAGAAGTCTACAACACATCAAAAGAGAATCAAGGAAGCCTTTGACAGAAGGACAAAAACAGATAATTTTCAGGTTGGAGACTTGGTTCTTAAGTGGGATGCACTCAAAGAGAAGAAAGGCAACCATGGGAAGGTCGATGCTTTATGGACAGGGCCTTTTATCATTTCTCAGATCCAAGGGAACAATATTTTCACACTACAAAGTATGGAAGGGGAGACAGTTTTTGGTGGCCCAGTTAATGGGCATTTTCTGAAAGTTTATGTTCTTTAAGGTTTTCAGGCCTTAAATTTGTAAATATTTTATTTTAATTAGTTTTAAGTGTAAACTCAGTTAGACTCCATGCCCAATGGAACACTAGGAAATTTTGATCATCTGGTTTGATAGGAAAGGCAATGATCTGCAGTTCTTGAGACCTCATAGGGAGGATATCATCCCCAGAAGGAGCCAGTGTTAGCTTTGCTACATACCTTTGATTTCTAAAGGTTGAAAATGAACTTGGTCCTTGGTCATGCTCAAAAGAGGCTCACAACGGTCATTTTCTCCCTCCCTTGCACCGTTGAGATTCCCTTCATTAGTCCTAAAGACGACTAATTCCTTTATCGAGTCCGGGTTTAATCGCTATCGCAAGTCGCATCCATGTGTGTATAAAGGCTGCGCCCCTCAGCTTCTACCGATGCGATATTATGATGTGATCTGATCGCAATCGCACATTGCCATACGTAAAGGCCCAAAACTACCAAAAAAAAAGCTGATCCGACGACTCACGTCGCGCCCGATAAAGCGACTTCTCCGATCACTCCTTCACCATCTGATCAGTTCGGTCAAGTTCGAACGACCTTCGCACATTTCACGCCCACAAAACAATGGCACGTTAGCGTGCAATGGAGAGCAGTTTTTCTCTCTCCTTCGTCACTACGTGTCACGTGTTGAATGGAATCACACGCCCTCACCCTTTTACCGCCTAATGCCCAAAGGCGGTGTGATCGAGACCGCTTACCACTTAATCCTTTATCCTCACCTGATAATCGTCGCACATCTTCCTCGCCCGACCACTATTGGATCAATTCCGCCAAGATCCAACGGCCCACGCTCGTTCCGCTCCCGCTTCTTCCGATGTCCCCCACCAAGTCATCTCTATCGTCTATCCTCCTAATCCGATGGCCGACCCTTCTCCTTCCTCCTATTCATCCACCTACTATGTAGTCTGTGTCTCTTAACTGCTTCGTGCTCCTATAGGACGAAGGTGACCAGTCTACCAGTACCAGGTGCATTTCCTCCTCAACAACCGCATTCAACAAACAATATGGCCGAGAAGGAAAAGGATAGAGCTCGAGTAGATAATCGTATTTAATAGCTATGGGATTTCATCCTATACGACACCTCAGCCACCTGAGAGGACAGCAGAGCGCGGGAAAAATATCAAAATTATCCACTAATGCAAGCAAATGCACCAGAGACTCCATCAAGCAGTTAAAGCGGTTGGTGGTCAATTATGACCCCTCCATATTTAGAATGGTCGAGTGCCTTTGTAATGAAACTCTATATATACCCAGAAACAAGATGTAATCAAGGTTGATGGTTGTTGTTTTGATGTAAGGTTCAACTTTTGGAGACTGTAACTACTTTGATACTTGTAGCGTCTCATCTTCATTTTCAACTAATACAAGCTTCTTTTGCTATTAATTGCTCACTTTCCATTTATCTTCTTTTCCAAGTTGTGCTTGATACACTGTGTTCCTAAACTCTTGATGCTTATCATTAGAGTAGCTGTCACCCTACCTCTGTGTTGAAATCTTGTATGTATCAATGAATGAGTTATTCAGGTTTCTTTTCACCTAGTGCTAGAGAGTTGTCATCCTGTCTGTGCATTAGGGAATTAGATTTGCAGACTTCTTTACTGGTTGTAGCCAGCCATCACAAGGTCTTGTGCATCTGCTGGTGTGGTCAGTATTCTCCATATTCACCCAATCCTTAAACTGTGAGTAATTGGTGGTCTAAAGCCTTGTAGTCTTGGGGTGTTCATGCATGTCTGGAGTCAAGCAAAGTAGGAGTGGTTATCTGGCTTGAACAAGCATCATTCCTTCTATTTATCCATTTGCAACAATAAGTTGAATTTGTAATGTTCCCGAGCATCTTCGAACTACAACCTAGGAGAGTTTCTTGGGGTGATAACAGCTACAACTTTTGTATATTATAGACTCATCTCTTTATGCAATACTATATATAAAATTATTTCTAAGATCATTGTTTCCTAGATTAAAGCCACATTGTCAAAATTTATATTTCTTGAAAAATTTTGTTTTCTAGCTAATTGATAGATTTAGGACACGATAGCAATTGCTCAAGAATGCATACATACCATCAAGGTAAAAAAGAAGGATGTGTCTTTATTGAAACTAGACTTAAAAAATCCTATGATTGTGTTGATTAAGAATTTCTAAGAATGATTTTACATAAGATTGGTCTTTCTGTGTGAGTCATTGATTGGATTATGGTGTCCATCTCTTCTGCAAACTTTGCGGTATTAATCAATGGGGTACCTTCATGTTTCTTTAAGGCCTCGAGAGGATTAAGACAAGGTTTCTCTCTTTCCCCTCTTTTATTTCTGATGATCATCGATGGTTTGAGTAGGAAGATAGCAAAGGTTTACTATCATGGATTATTATCGGGATACAGAATCTCAAAAAGATTATCCATCACACATCTTATTTTGGCAGATGATGTTCTTATCCTGGGGGAAGTTTATGTTTTTTCATGGAAAATTTTACATCAAATTATTTACTCTTTCGATGATGCATCATGTATCTATATGAGCAAAACAAAATCAGTTTTGATTGTTGCATCTCCAGATGAGGTATCGATATTGGAGATTGATAATTTATTTGTTGTTGAGGCGACTCCAATGGACAATGGCTTCATATACCTTGGGTTCATCTTGAAACGAAATAAATATGGTATTAGAGACTGGGAGTGGCTGATTGATAAATTTTAATATAGGTTATTGATATGGTCACATAAATGGCTTACTATGGGAGGAAGATTGGTTCTTGTTCAGTGAGTTCTACAAAGTATCTTGATCTATTGGATGCATCTTTACATGATGCCAAAAAATATCATTAAGTAGATAAATTCCTACATATGAAAATTTGTTTGGGTTTGTTCCGGGGATGCCAAAAGGATTCATCTAGTATGTCTGGAGAAACTTTCTAGGCGTAAGGAGAATTGGGGATGGGGAATAAAAAAAAAACTAAACATTTTGGGTGGCCCTTGTTGGTTAAGAGTTCGTGGCACACCCTGAATGGTACTCACATTTGGTAGTAGATCATCAAGGAAAAGTACTTAAAAAAAAATCATTCCTGGTATGGATAAAAGAAGAAGTATGAGTTCCATACTCGGTTTCATATATCTGGAATAGTATCATATGAAAATCAAACATCATTTGATCGAGAATTTACAGTGGGAGATCATAACAGGTACACATGTGGATATTGGTGTGGACCCAATTAAAGGTTTCAATGGGGAACATTCTATTGGGTCTCCGTTTTTTCCTATTTTTTATCTATTTCTCTCATGCTGTTGATTGGCTAAATGATTATTTTTGAATAGTATTTTCTACTTCTTTGTTTTAACAGGATTAAAATAGCATTAATGAGAGTTTAATTAAGGCTTGTATGTTGCAGGATTAAAACTGGTTTTATTATACTTTGGGACGTGCCTGCAGCTGTGCATTCACATGCCTGCACCTGTGCATTCACATGCCTGCACCCTTGTACTTACCTGCCTGCACCATGCATTGGGATTCCTGCACTCCGAAGGATTCCTAGACTGAACTCACATTCTTTGTGCCTGTACTCGAACCTTCCATTCATGGAGATTGAATTGTGCTTTAACACTACAATAGTAATTGAGAAGGCTCGGCCAAAACCAGATACGATGAAAGATTAACAAGATCAATCATAAATATGATGATAAATACCGAGCTTGACTCGAACAGAAGATAGAGATTTTGTTTGGCAAATTACCCCAAGATATCCCCAAGACAGTAGTAGAATTTATAGACACACTGAATCTTGCTCCGTTGATGTCAAAAGTGAGTACGCTTATGGATCAAAGCGTCCTAGGAATCAAACAACTATCTAAGCTTCATGAATTCTTGAGTGATTATTTGAGAAGAAAGTGTGGGCTCCAACATGTGGGCGAAGTTAGATCAGAGGTTCAATTCCACGGGCATTATGTCGAGCCCAGGAGTTATATTCAGGGAGCAGCATTTGGATCTTCTCAACTACGCCTTGTGGGTGTTATACGGCATGTCTGTTCATCCAAACAACATTCTTTAGTTACAGTTAACAGAGCAGGTTTTTGTTCCTATATTTTTGTAAGGATAAAAAGGAAAAGATGAGAGTTGTGGCATTGCTGGTAGTAATAAGCATATTCTTTGCATCGATGGCAGGTTTGACATTTAGAGAATACTCATAAGAGGCAGACCTTAGTATTGGGACAATCCACATTGTATGCATCGCCAGATAGTAATGATATGGAGATCCGGTGCTCGATAAGTCCGGGTCAATATGAATCTGATCGAAGGATGCGTCGATGACAACTTGTGAGCAGCTCACGCAAGGAGAAAATCGCTCAGTCAAATCACACCTTCCAACAATAGCCACTCCAGGAAAAAAGGAACGATTCACCAAAATCGTTCCCTCTTTCAACACTCAATTTCAAATTAATTCCTAATTCGGCAAAATATTAATAATCTTCCTATATTTTAATTCGCTGTTGAAAAAACCCAATTTGTAAATCGATGCCTATATAAACTGCCTGGAGTGATAGTCGGCTTAATTAATCAATTAATTACAGTAAGGAAGGAAATCGACCCAGACAGGGATAGTGCGTATCAGAGGAAGGCGCAAAAGGGAAGAGGAGCTATCCCAATGTAGGCTCATGCAGTTCATAACTAGTGGATCGCTCCTCTTGCTTGCTAGAACTGAGAATTGTCTGCGTGATGTAAAAGATTGTGTTTTTTTTTAATTAATTGAAGCAATTTTTATTCATTCTTTGTCTATTCATCCATTGCATCTTAATGAATCTAATTACTGTGTGAACCAGGTTAAGCAAGGGTGTGAGCTGGCTGGGTTGGCCACCAGACCAACTCGACACCGCTCTCATCTTTTAAATGGCATTTCAATTCTTGTTGGTTTGTTGTGTGAATTTGATTCATTTACAGTTTCTTTCTGCCTTCAATTAATGTCATTTCATTTACTGCAACATTTTCCCTTCAGCTCCAGAACTCATTAATTTTACGCGTTAAGAAATTATTCATGTCCTTGATATTTGTGCTTACACTTGGGATATTTCTCCAGTTGTTTTTATTAATGAAAGCAAATCGTGTCATGTTGAAAACAACAATATTTACTTTCCATTAAACTTCTGGAGAGTTTGCAAGATTTATTTTCAGAGCAAGGAAGGTGAGAGATTTAAATTAATTTAATTGCTTTCATAAGTTATTTATGAAATATATTTACTTGACTATGCTTTCAAGTTAACCTCACACAGAATTAGTGTAGGTAGAATTAGTGCAACCATAATGGTTTTGAATTTATTCCAGCATTTACAGTGTTTTTGTCATTATGCCGGCAGTGATTGATTTCTAGTTCAATTTTCCTGCTGTTCGCTTATAATTAGAATTTCCTTTCGCATTGTTAATTGCCTTTAATTTCCCGCACGGTTTAATTGTTTGATTGGTGTTTTCTTGAATTCTCTTTAGTGCAGGATTTCATTTATTGATGAGATTAATACCCAAGATATACTAGCATTTATTTTGCAAGTTGCCAGGGGCTCTCTCTAGCATTTACAGTGCTGCGTCTCGAAGTTCATGAACTTTCCGGATTGACAAATTAAATGTTGGTATATTTATAGACCCTAAACTGCACCCAACATTTTGGTGCCGTTGCCGGGGAGGTGCTTAGGGGATTGACCTTGGTAACCTGCTGTAGTTTGATTTTCTCTTGTTTTGCAAATTTTATTTACTTTGAATTTGTGTTTTTCTTGCGTTCTTTTTAATTTCTTTTCATTTCTTGGGTGCTGTAAGAACCCCCTCCCCACCAACC
>APFE031651916.1:120373-136449 GCA_000404065.3 Pinus taeda
TGACATTTTTTTTTTCGAAAGAAAAGATCAAAAACTTTTTATTTATGAGAAGCAAATAAAAAGTTTTACAATTCGGCTATATACTCCATCCCATCTAGGGGCAGCATGTAAACTGTTTAGACATCCCAGAGAAAGCGAGGAATGTCATACAGAATATTCAGGGGCTTTACATAACTTTCATAAAACATGGGCTCAATTATCCACCGAGCCGCCAGGCTAACAGAAATCGTAAAAAAAAAACAAAAACATACGTGGAAAAAACGAGCCCTTCCACTGTTTAATACCATATACGAGATACTGGACAGAGAGGCCTCCTTCCAGGAAGGAAAACAGCCTCAATAACATATAAAAACCCTGTTCAAACTGTTATCTGTAAATAAAATAAAAGACGGAGGCATCCCAACAGCGTCCAGAAAGAAACCGAGGACAGTAAACAGACACGGCCATATCGCCTCTGATAGAAACACTGCAAAAAACCATGATCTGGATGCCAGAAGATACAGGAGTCATGTGAGGAAAGTGAGGAAAAACATCATGCTGGAGGGACAAAAGGAGGGAGCTGTGAATGAAAGGTCTGCCCCTGTCTCGTTTCCTCTATGGACCAGCTGCCCATAACTTGTTGTAAGCCTGTGTTAGAAAGCTGATCTGCAATTGTGTTTTTTTCCCTGTAAATATGACAAATAGAGATGCTGTTAAAGTGGGATTTTAAAGACATAATTTCATCTAAAACAAACTTCAAGATCTGATTGTGGCATGAAGATTTCCCATTCACCCAATTGATAACATTCATGGAGTCTCCATAGATTTGTATTCGAAAAATGTTCTTATGCAAGGACCAACACATGAGAAAACGAAGAGCCATCAGTTCTGCGAAGTTGTTTGATCCCATACCCAAGCCTACAGCGGCTTTGAGAAAGTGTTCTTTGTTTAAATGTATACAGATGCCAGCTCCAGCCCTGTTCTATTGAGATGCCCCGTCAAAAAAGGCCCAAGGAAGGTTTTCATTAATGATAAGAGGAGCATCACGGATTGGGGCAATATTTGGCTCGGGAGGAGGGAGAGAGGAGTAGATAGCAACACAATTTGAAGCCACAACATTCGGAGAGAAAGTCAGATCTTGGAAAATGCATTTATTCCTGGTCAGCCACACGCCCCAGAAAAAAATCGGGAGGAGGTTCCTCAGATTGCTATCAGGATGGTTTGTCCACCACTTCCTCCATATCTCATCCAGCGAGACAGGATCCCAATGAACACTGATATTAAGCATATTTATTAGTTCCCCCCAGATAGTAATCGAGATAGAGCAGGGAGTAAAAAGATGAGATATAGATTCTTCGGCCGCCTTACAGAGAGGGCATCTGCCAGGCCTAATGAAAAATCTATTTTGAAGGATATCCCATGTGGGAATTTTACTTTTTAACAGACACCAAAGGAACACCCTTGATTTCAGGGGACATTTGAGCTTCCACAATTTTCTAGACCACCACTCCGGAACTTGCCATCCTTTCTGGTCCATAAGAAAAGCGTATCCTTCTTTTGGAGAATAATTGCCCGATTTGCTATGTGCCCACAACAGAGCATCAGGTTCTGATTTTATCCTAATATTTGATCTGTGGAGTTCTTCAATGAAAGAGGACCATTCATTATGCCATCTAAAATCAAGGCCCAAATCCACAACATTCTTCCATGCCTGACCCCAAAGGGTAGAATAACCCACTTTTTCCACCTGATTTAGAGTGTGAATACCTTTACGGTCTAAATGCCTTAAGATGCCAGGGGATAGAGCATATGTTTGGTTACATCCCACCCAGGGGTCTCTACCAATGCGGACATTTTTACCGTCTCCAACTTTCCAAGCAAGACCTTTTTCGATCACACTGAAAGCCTCCACCGTGGCCTTCCAGATACCGGAGGAATGCTTCGTCTTCTTGTCCTGACTTCTGATCCAATCGTCCAAAGGCAAAGGGTCAATATATTTACGTTTTATCACCCTTGTCCAAAGGTTTTCCACCGATAAGAGTCTCCAGCCGGACTTGGCAGCCAAAGAGAGACTAAATTCTGGGAGACGTTTAATACCCCATCCTCCCCATTCTTTTGGTCTGGCAATCTTCTCCCATGCTACCCATGGAAGAACACAATTTTCACTTGAACCAGCCCATAAGAATCTGCAACACAACCTTCTAATTTTCTCCAAAACACCTTTGGGGATCCAGGACAGGGCAACCCAATAAACCGGAATAGCAAGTAAAACAGATTTTAACTGGGTCAAGCGACCTGCTCTTGAAAGCCATCTGAAACTCCAGTGAGATATTCTTGCCTCTATCTTAGCAATTAACCAATTCCAGTCCTCTTTTTTGTAAGCATCCGGTTTTAACCAGAAACCCAAGTATTTAAAGGTGTCCAAAGACTGTATATGGAAAGGAAAGAGATTTGTCATTGCAGTGCTTTCCCTCCTATTAAAACCTGCCACACATACTTGAGATTTCCCAGAATTTATCAGCATACCTGTAGCTTTCATAAAAAGATCAAAAATATCTCTAAGCTCCTTTAGTTCATTATAAGAGCCATTTGAAAAAATCAAAATATCATCGACAAATAGCAAGTGAGAAATATAGAGGTTGATGACAACCTCTATACCTTTTATCTTGTTTGATCTTCTGGCATTGTGAATCAGCCTACTTAGCCCTTCTGCCACCAGCAGAAAAAGGAGAGGGGAGAGGGGACATCCTTGCCGGAGTCCCCTTTGACTCTTAAAGAAAGGGGTGGCTGCCCCATTGATCAGGACCGCAAAACTGACATTTGAAATACATCCCATGATCCAGTTTATAAAGGAGTAATTAAAACCCAAATGAGTGAGCAGTAGCCGGAGGTACAGCCAGTTAATGCGGTCATATGCCTTTGAAAGGTCAATTTTTAGAATCATCCCTTTTTTCTTCTTTTGCTTAACACTGTGGATGACCTCTTGAGCCACCCCGATGGCCTCATGAATTTGTCTGCCTTCTAGGAACCGAAATTGCTCCATAGAGATGCTCCTGGACAAGATGGGGACGAGTCTGGTTGCTATCACCTTTGCAATGATTTTATAGATGCAATTGCAAAGAGAGATAGGCCTAAAATCTTCAAAAGACTCCAGAGCATCTTTCTTTGGGATAAGAGCAATGAAAGTTGCATTAAAAGGTTTGTAGATTTCTCCTCTCAACCTTGACTCTTCCACTACCTCAGCCATATCAGAACCAATTAAATCAAAAAAGTGAAGGAAGAGTTCGACAGTCCACCCATCTGGACCGGGACTTTTGTCCTTTCCCATAGATTTCATAGCAGCCTCAACCTCTTCCTTGGAAACCGGGGCTGTTAAATCATCGTTCATACCTTCCTCAATGAATCTAGGAAAGCATTGTGCTGTCCTTATAATTTCTGCAATTGTAGACTCACCAGGGTCCGAGAAGATTTTCTGGAAGTGTCTCGTTCCCAAACTCGAGAGATCAGGGAAAGTTTTAAGCTCCCTGCCTTCTTCGTCCTTTAAACTCCAGATGGTATTTGCCGATTTTCTGCCTTTGGCGTAATTATGGAAGAAACGAGTATTCTCATCCCCAGCTTTAAGCCAAATAGCTCTACTTTTTAATCTCCATTCCTTTTCCTTTGCCAATAGAATCTGGGATTTGGATTTTTCAAGATATAAAATTCTGTCTTTGGATGACTGAGTAGAGTACCCATCCGAATCCGTACTTTCCAAAGACTTCAACTCCTCACTGATTTTGATCAGTTCTTCATTTTGGTTTTTCTGTCTTTCTTTCGCCCAAGACTTGGTCACAATCTTAAGACGCTTTAGATTTTCCATAAATAAGAAACTCTTACTTTCTGTGGCATTCCTGTTGGCATTGATCCAAGTTGATTTAAAAAGGGAGTTAAAAGAGGGCTCTTCCAACCAAGAGGAGTTGAATTTAAAAGGAGCAGGAGGCTTAGGAGGGGGGAAGGATAGATCCAAGAAAATCGGGAAATGGTCGGAATTACCAGTAGCCTCAACCCATTGACGAAACAAAGGCACTGATTAGATAAGTCCTTCTGAAATCAGAAAGCGGTCCAGCCTCTTAGCAATCCTATCCTCTCCGGATCTTCTGTTTCTCCAGGTAGGCGCTAGTGTGATCGGGGAAGGGTCAATCAAATTATGTTCTTTTAGGAAAGGGATGAAAAAATCCGGCAAAGGATCCTCCCTAGCAGAAGGGCCCCATGCTTCAGCTCTGCCCAGGGAAAAATTTAGGTCTCCACCCACCACCGTCAGAGGCAGTTTCATCAAATATTTTGCAAACAGATCCAACCAGAAAGCTTCCCTTCCTTGACATGGACCATATATATTAACAATTTGAAAGGATGAGGGGAAATCTAGAGACCTAATTTCCATCCCCATTGCGTTCCTCAGACCCCATTGGTTTAAACAATTGATTTTTCCTTCTCTATAACCAATGGCTAGGCCTCCCGAATGACCTGAAGAGTCTATAGCATGAAAGATCCAACTTGGTAACAAGGATTTCAGGCATGATTCCACATCTGAGCCCTTTCCCAATGTCTCTTGAAGGAAAATTATATCAGAATTTGATTTTTGGAGCCACTCTTTTAGTGCCAGTTTTTTCGGCTTACTGGCCAAGCCTCTGCAATTCCAAGATGCAATAATCATTTTGGACCGGGGACAGGGGTCTGTACTGCTCTAAGTACCCCAGGGATCGAATATTGCTTCCCATCCGCCACATCAAATTTGGCTTTTAGTTTAGCTTTTGACATATTTGATTTTCTACCACGTTTACCCCTTTGATTTTCTTGAGAAGGGGGATGTCCAAGACCACTATAAGATACAGATTGATCAATTTTAATCCCCATAGACCGAAGGTTATAGGGACATGGAGTGGAATGAACCGGGGGAGAGAGGGGAGGCCAATTTTGGTCACATTTGAGATCATGGATCAAACCCTCCATAGACTGAGGCTCAGGGTCATTTGACGGGTCATCAAAGGCACCTCCTTTCCTCTGGATTGCCACAGGGGATGTAGATAACAGATGTTTATTGTGCGAAAGCAAATTATTTTGATCCCGAACATTATCTGAAAGAAAATGTGGATTTTGGCACTTACCCGAGGACTCCTCGCAAGTTAAAGATTCCGGGTTAGAGCATCTTTCTGCCTCCACCTCCACATCAACCGGCGGTGGAACAATCTCCTGTGACGCCGCAGGGATCAGAGTATCTGGATCAGCTACCTCGGCTTGTTCATCCCGGATATCCTGGTCCGATTCATTCTGAGCCGTCAGTGCTTCCTACTCCTGAGGAGCATGATGCTGGTAATTCCTTGGGCCTCCAATAATTGGCGTTCTTCTAAAGCGCCTTCGTCTTCTGAGGAGCGGACATTGATTTGCAATATGGCCATATTCATGGCAAATATGACAACGAAACGGCAGATGTTCGTAGTCAAGAATTTGTTCAAAAACATAGTGCTTATACTGAAGAGGGATTGATTTGGCCAGTCCTCTGCTCGTATCCAGATTTGTCAAAATGCGGGCAATAGTTTTAACCTTTGTTTCCTTAAAAGACAAGTCCGCTTCCATAAAGGTACCCAAAGTGTTTCCTATGGATTGAAACACCGCCTCTGTCCAGAGAAAAGGAGGAAGGCCCGACGCCCTCACCCATACAGGAAAAACGTCCGTACTTTCCCTGAGAGCATCGAACATGGGGGTCCAACGTTTCAACAAAATTGGTATCTTCCCTATATTCCAGTTTTTACCCAACACCCAATCGGCAGCTGCCTTATCTTCGAATTTTAGCATAAACCATCCTTTGACCAAACAACTAGCTTCAAAACGGAGAGGGTTTCCATTATTGAAGCGTTCCTCCCCCCATGTCTGGAGGGCAGCTAGAGAAAATTTCTTTCCCCTTGCCCTACCGACAATGGTGCAGTCTGCAACCTCCAGTGATTCCTCTATAGAAACTTCCATGCCTAAAACCAGAGTATTCCATAGCTCATAAACCCCAAACTGCTTCTGTGGTTTTCTCTTAGCACCTCTTTTCCTCAGGTCTGCATCAGAGTAGCCGGTGACCTCTGGAGATTCAGACCGAACAAGATCCTCTTGTGTCAACACCTCAGGAGGAGCCTCCCCCAAGAGGGACTGCTGAAGATTTGAAGGACCGCCTACATGAGATTCTGGGCCGCTTCTTTCCCCGATAGGGGACTCTCCTAACGTCGAAACACCTGTCCCAGTCCCACAAACCCCCTCACAACCCTCAGATAGAGGAGCCCCCGAGGGTCGAGGTACGTTTGAAGGTGAAACCCTAGTGAGAGGTTGGCAGTCGCCTGCTGAACTGTCAAGGACTATACCTGCAAGCCGACCAGGGTTGACTGTGCCTACAGCACCGAACGACGAAGGGCTCCACGTTACCACCGTTTTTCCTTTGAGACCTGCCACTGGAACATCTGAAAACGACCCATTCACTGCTGATAACTCCGAAACTCGGCCCTGATCACCCTGCTTACTGGCCCTAACATTTTCAGGAGATAAAGACCCACCTTGATGCAGAAACGAGGGAAAACCTGCCGAAAGCTGTAGAAACGGTTCTGTCAACTTCTGAACGCCAAAGAAATGCTCCACACTTTGTAATGATGTGTCTTTGCCCCACATGGACAGAATGTCCTCAAGAGACGGGTCTAAGTCTACTAGTTCCTCCGGGTTAACCATGGTTAAAATACCGCTAAGAAATACCGGCAACAGCAATGGAAATACAAGCAAAGCCCAAATCACGGGAGACTGCCTCAAAACGGTGTGAGAAACCGGAGCAATCACAAACGGCGGCAAGGGAGACACTCCTAGGACAATAACTAAACAGTAAAGCCTTGGAAAACACGGGAATACTACCCCTAAAGCGATAAAACAAAACGATACAAACTCCGCGGTGGTAAACGGTAAAACGAAGGTTCAATAAACTAAGCAGTAAGGCATTTATCCTTACTCGAGGAACCTCCAGCTGTCGTCTGCGCTCTTCAAGAAAAAACACTCCAGAAAACCTGAACTTGACCGCCAGTAGATGCTGCTGTCTTGACTGTCATCAACCTGGGCCTGAGCAGGTAACCTCCCGAGACCTTCGCACCCAAACCCTAGCCCGCTCCATCGCCGTCATGATCCACCTCGCCATTTTTTCTGTTTATCAAGTTAGCTATTAATAACACCATCCGTGCAATTTAGTTTTTCATGATAGCTTTCGTTTTAGGTTTTCTTGAAATCAGTTTAAGCAAATAAAGAGTCAAGCAGACACTCTGTTTTAGAGCAAGCTTTATCTAGCACAAGAAAGGTGATAATGAAAAACTGCAGGAACATCATTTTGAAACACCTACAAATATTCTAATTTTGTTTTCTGTGAGGAAGTAACAACACCAAATTTCCTTGCATGAGGACATGCAATATGGTCAACATGGGGAGATGTTGGGTCTCTGTTTTGTCCTATTTTTTAATCTATTTCTCTCATGCTATCAATTGGCTAAATGATTATTTTTTAAGAGTATTTGCTACTTCTTTGTTTTAACAGGATTAAAATAGCATTAATGAGAGTTTAATTAAGGCTTGTATGTTGTAGGATTAAAATTGGTTTTATTATACTTTTGGACGTGCCTGAACTAGTGCATTCACATGCCTACACCATTGCACTTACCTGCTTGCATCATGCATTGGGATTCCTACACTAGTTACAGTGGGCTTCCTGCACTCCGAAGGATTCCTGGATTGAACTCACATTCTCTGTGTCTATACTCAAATCTTCCATTCATGGAGATCGAATTGTGCTTTAACACTGCAGTAGTAATTGAGAAGGCTCGGCCAAAACCAAATACGATGAAAGATTAACAATATCAGTCATAAATATGATGATAAATACCGAGCTTTACTCGATTAGAAGATAGATATTTTGTTTGGAAAATTACCCCAAGATATCCCTGAGATAGTAGTAGAATTTATAGACACATTGAATTTTGCTCCGTTGAAGTCAAAAGTGGGTATGCTTATGGATCAAAGTGTCCTAGGAATCGAACAACTATCTAAGCTTCATGAATTATTGAGTGATTATTTGAGAAGAAAGTGTGGGCTCCAACATGTGGGTGAAGTTAGATCAGAGGTTCATTTCCACGGGAATTATGTCGAGCCTAGGAGTTATATTCAGGGAGCAGCATTTGGCTCTGATCAACTTCGCCTTGTGGGTGTTATACGGCATGCCTATTCATCCAACCAACATTCTTTAGTTACAGTTAACGAAGCAGGTTTATGTTCCTAGTTTTCTGTAAGGATAAAAAGGAAAAGATGAGATTTGTGGGATTGCTGGCAGTGATAAGTATATTCTTTGCATCGATGGCAGGTTTGATATTTAGAGAATACTCATAAGAGAAGGACCTTAGTATTGGGACAATCCGCATTGTATGCGTCGCCAAATAGCAGTGATATGGAGATCTGGTGCTCAATAAGTCCGGGTCAATACGAATCTGATCGAAGGAGTTATGAGTCGATGACAACCTATGAGCAGCTCATGCAAGGAGAAAATCATTGAGTCAAATCGCACCTTCCAACAATAACCACTCTAGGAAAAGAGGAACGATCCACCAAAATCGTTCCCTCTTTTGACACTCAGTGTCAAATTAATTCCTAAGTTGGCAAACTATTAATAATCTCCAGGTATCTTAATTGGATGTTGAAAAGCCCCAATTTGTAAATCGATGCCTATATAAACTTCCTAGAGCGATAGTCAGCTTAATTAATCAATTAATTACAGTAAGGAAGGAAATCGATCCAACCAGGGATAGTGCGCATCAGAGGAAGGAGCAGAAGGGAAGAGGAGTTGTCCCAATGTAGCCTCACGTAGTTCATAACTAGCGGATTGCTCCTCTTGCTTGCTGGAGCTGAGCATTGTCTGCTTGGTGTAAAAGGCTGTGTTTTTTTTAATTAATTGAAGCAATTTTTATTCATGCTTTGTCTATTCATCCATTGCATCGTAATGAATCTAATTACTGTGTGAACCAAGTTAAGTGAGGGTGTGAGTTGGCTGGTTTGGCTGCCAAACCAGCTCGACACCGCTCTCATCTTTTAAATAGCATTTCAATTCTTGCCAATTTGCTGTGTGATTTTGATTCATTTACAATTTCTTTCTACCTTCAATTAATGTCATTTCATTTGCTGCAACGTTTTACCTTCAACTCCAAACCTCATTAATTTGTCACATTAAGAAATTATTCATGTCCTTGAGATTTGTGCTTACACTTGGGATATTTCTCCAATTGTTTTTATTAATGAAAGCAAATCATGTCATGTTGAAAACAACAATATTTACTTTCCATTAAACTTCTGGAGAGTTTGCAAGATTTATTTTCAGGGCAAGGAAGGCGAGATATTTACATTAATTTAATTGCTTTCATAAGTTATTTATGCAGCATATTTACTTGACGATGCTTTCAAGTTAACCTTACACAGAATTAGTGCAGGTAGAATTAGTGCAAGCAGAATGGTTTTGAATTTATTCCAGTATTTATAGTCTTTTTGTTATTATACCGACACTGCTTGATTTCTAGTTCAGTTTTCCTTTTGTTCGCTTGTAATTAGAATTTCCTTTCACATTGTTAATTGCCTTTTATTTCCTGCACGATTTAATTGTTTGATTGGTGTTTTCTTGAATTCTCTTTAGTGCAGGATTTCATTTATTGATGAGATTAATACCCAAGATAGACTAGCATTTGTTTTGCATATTACCAGGGACTCTCTTTGGCATTTACAGTGCTGCGTCTCGAAGTTCGCGAACTTTCTGGATTGACAAATTAAATGTTGGTACATTTATAGACCCTATACTGCACCCAACATATTCAATGCTTGCCCCACTCATAAACGATATATTCATAATTTGGGCATTTACTATTTAAATCAAATATGTCTCACATGGTTTCAACTCTGTGACTCCCTCCCGGACACAAACTTGGGATCTTGGTCTTATTAGTGATTTGGTTATTTCCTAGGATAAGTATGTACACAACCTATTTTGGGCAAGTATCACTTTATTATAATGTGAAGATATCCTCTCATGGGATGGAAAAATTATTCAAGGTAAGATCTTGGTAAAAGAAATATACAGGTATATCACTCATGCGCAACATTCTACCGAGAATCGAAGTTGGTTTTGAAAAATATGGAAGTGGAATCTCCCCCCTTAAACTTAAATGTTTTAGCAAGTTGGGGTGGCAAAATAGAATTTTAACATGGGACAGCTTATGCAAGAGAGGTTATATAGGAATAGGGAGATGTATTATTTGTAAATTGGAACTTGAAGACGTGATACCCCTTTTCTTAAATTGTCCATTTGCAACCTCTATTTGGATAGGCATATTAAATAATTTACACATTTCTGCCTAGTGGAATCATACTTCTTTAGAGGCTTGTTTACTGGAGTGGCACAAGAATTATAAGGTATTGGGCACTCTCACTTTATACATCATTTGGGGCATTTCGAGGTGTTGGAATGCATATATATTTGAAGATATTTCAACCGACATCAGTTTTACTTATATGAAGATTGTTGCTTTCTATAATGAAATCGAGCTTGTTGTTGCGAAGGTTTCAGCGAGAAGTTTTAAACCCATACATATATGGGGTAGATATCGTGTCAGTTTCTTTAATGGAGCGGTTTGCAATAATGTTGGTGGCAGTGGGGCATATATTGCTATCGAGCCTTGTACTTATTATCATTTTTGTTGGAAATAGTGGGGAGGGTTCCAATACTTGGGCTGAGGTCATAGCTCTCTAGGGGATACTATATTTTGTTAAATGGTTGTCCATTCAGTTTTTGGATGTCTATGGAGACTCTATACTGGTTATTTATTGAGCACTGTTGGATCAACTTTTGTACCTCCCATGCTTATAAATTGGAAGAAACATATGAAAATGTTGATTAACAGTTTTCAAAAACTGAGCTTTACACATATTTACAAGAAACAAAATGATATTGCTAATGCATTATTCAAAGAATGAGAAAAAATCATATTACATAGACTCTATATAGTACATCTATCATTATAGCATTTTATGTAATTTCAACTAATATAACATCTTTTATGACAAATTATAAATGTGAAATTAGATTAACATAAGCTCAAAACAAAAAAACCATATGCAATAGAACTACAGATCAAAGCTTGTTAACTATGATTTATCGATCAAAGCTTGTTTTTGGCTATATGAAGTATTCCGCATATTATGCATATGTAAACAACCTAGAAATTTTGTTAGTTTTTTCTTTGTGAAAACCAATAAAATTCTTTTTAACTGCGCCTTGTCTAGATTATCAATATTTCAATTAAAAAAAAAAATAAATTAAAACAATGAAGATGAGAATTGACGCACTATGATTGAAGCTTTTAACCTAATTTTCCATGATAGGTGCGGACCATCACATTATTTTTTAATAAATATCCACACCGCTACCCACATCTCCACACATTTTCTTCCTTCTCTCTACCCTCTCATTTTCTTCCTTCTGTCTACCCTCTTTCCCATGGAGGTTGACTGTGAGATCCATCTACTGCTACTCCCATGCATTCTAAATCATGTCTGTCTATGCCATCGCAAGCACCCCTTTCCTTCCTTTCAGAGCGATACTAATATTTTTATGGGCAAAGGCTATCAGGGAAAAATAACTCCTCAAATGGAATACCCGGACCCGGAGCTTTTTCTGGGCAAGGATGAACATGGAATTTTCTTTTACCAAATAGAAGAGGATGCAGCCATTGAACCTCCTTCTGTACACCGGATCGCCATTTTCTTCTCTCTGCGTTCAAAGTGGCGGTTGAATGATCATTGCCATGTCTCAAGCCCTCTTATCTTCGTTGGATTAGCTAGAATGGAATGTATGCTCAAACCCTACCATATAGTAGCTATATTTTGTTTGCTCTGTCTATCTTTCGTGTGTTTCTTGGTATATTTGTATATATAGCAGAAAAATAAATGGGAAAACGAAGATAGAAATCAAACTTAAAATTAGCTATGATGGAGAGGATCATCAACTACCTTAGTTGCATATGGCGTGTCTTTTACCCCAAAGACTGATACCGCCACCATAATATGGTACAGATCGGGGTGGTAAACAGATACCGCCATCAGAATATGGAACGGATGAGGGTAGTAAACAGATACCGCCATCAGAATATGGAACGGACCATAGTAGACAATAGCGTGAAAGTGTATAAATCATCACTTTTGAGATCTGTGAAGAGATTGTTGGTCATTCTTCGTTTTATTTTCACTTTTAGAGATCCTGGAAGAAATATTGTGGGTAAGGTTGTATTTTCACTTGAGATATGGGAATAAATTTTATGTATATTGTGGGTTAGCCTATATTTTCACTTTTGAGATATGGGAATAAATTTTATGTATCAGTAAAAGTCTTGGTAGAGTCTGATTTGGGAATCTTTCTACAGTCTGATCTGGGAAGAGATATTGTGCATCAAGAATGTTCTTCATGATTAGCACGGGGTTGTTTGTATTTGACGTGGGTGGTCGCTCAAACATGAAGCCACTGCAAGAAATCCATGGGGATTTTAACAAATCTCCAACTCATTACTTCTAAATTTGAATTATATTGGTGTTTGAAAAGTTGCTGCAACTTAGCCATGTGGATAGGATGTAAACAGTGGAAAACTTTGATCTTCCAAGTGTACAAATTAAGGGCTGCCACTTCAATGCTGTTCTATCATTGGAGTAGTTTTGGGGACCTTGCAGCCACTGCAAGAATTCCATGGGGATTTTAACAAATCTCCAACTCATCACTTCCAAATTTCAAAATTTCAAGTATTATGGTGTTTGAAAAGTTGCTGCAACTTAGCCATGTGGATAGGATGGAAACAGTGGAAAACTTTGATCTTCCAGGTGTACAAATTAAGGGCTGTCAGACTCTTTAATGCTGTGATATCATTGGAGTAGTTTTGGGGACCTTGCAGAAACATTCAGGCCCTAGACCGTCCAAGGAGTGGAAAGGAGTGTAGATGACTGAAGGAGCGCTGGGATCACGAGTTATCTACAACAGCAAATCAGTTCGTTGTTACAATGTCAACATTTCAGAAAAAACAATTAGTGCCACAGTCAGAACAACAATGCAGTGCTACTTATTCCTAACATGCTCTGTTTTGTTCTGTACAGTCCTCTTCATTTTTCTCGTGTGATTTATAAAACGGATTTGCAAATCAATCCACTTATGAAACCGAAATAACTCCAGGATGTAACTTCTAAATACAATTTCCACTTTTGTAATGCACATATTCTTTAAGATTTGGAAGAATATTTACCATTTCTGTGGGGTAACACCATTTCCCATTGTTATGGCTATTATTTTCCATTTTTAATTTCTAAACTAATGTTAGGTATATGTTTCTTTAAGTTAAATTGCATCATTTTCCATTTTGAATATTAAAAAGGAAAACAATTATGGGTTGATTGAAAATTTTAAGAATCTAGTAGGCATATTTTACGTACTTTCCAGCAAGTTATAGTTGGATTGAAAATTATAAGATTTCATGTTATATGGAGGAAAAGTTTAAATTAAATACTTATATTGTGATATGTAAAAAGAAATATTTTGGACTTTGGTTTATTTGAAGAAATATGTTGAATTTAAAGAAAATGATTTTTAATTTTATTCACAGAAATGCTTGGAACATCCAGCCAAAAAAATGGCTCAAAGACACTAATGGCATTTGAAGGGAGAAAGTTCTGAAACTCATTCAAAAGCTTTGGTTCATATTGGCATTTGGCCTATGGCATATGGCCATGCAAATATGCATAAAAATTCAAATTAGATCTAGACCATATCATCTAAATTTTAATGCATCAGACAATGCCAAAATGCATAACATAAATTTTAACACAAATTCACTAATGTTGTTTGAATCATAAAGGCACATAGTGTATCAATGCAACCAAGAAGCATACGTAAATCTTTAATGCATCACATAACTTCAAATGAATCACATGAATTTGAGCCAACTAAACTCTAAGGCATGTTGAATTCCATAGAGCCAATCATGTAACTAATACAACTAAGCACACATTCATCATACATTTAACAATGGATTCTTTTACCAAAACCACATATAAGCAACTCACTAACTTATTAGTAGAATTATAAAAATGAATTCAAACACAAATACATAACACTTATATCAAAACAAGTTGATCCAAGGAAACTAGTTTCTACTATTTTCTACCCAATAGTAGGCAAACCTCTATAGATTCCATCCCCAAACTGACCTATGAGGCCACTAGGGTGAAGGAAACCAGTCCAAGACACCCAAATCACTCATAAAACCAAATTGCACTTAGGCTTAACCAAACTATTTACCTTAGAACTCTCCAAGAAACACTCCAGCCATCCTTTTCCATGGAACTCCTTTCACTAGCCCACACAACACAAGGAAAATCATTTGTTTCTCTTCTTAGTTATCCCTTAAGAATCTTCTTCCCTCATGGGCCATGGACTTGAGCTCCACATTAGGAATTCATAAAAGACGTTTACATCATTTACACATACAAAGTCATTTATATAAATTGAATCTCATCATCATATTCACTTATTTAGATTTGGTACATAATTCAATTCAATTAAATCCATGGGTCAAAACTAAGGACATTACAATTCCCACCCATTTGGAGCAACATCATCCTCGTTGCTTTTTTTTTCTTTTACCTTTTTTTGGCAATGCTTTATCTACTTTAGTCTTCAACTACAACTATAGTGATATCTTCTTCATTGCAACTTTGCATCATTGTTGGCTATCTTGGACAACGATGTTTAACCATTCCCTTGCCTTAGAACACTTCCAAAATCTTAGCATTCCAGCATATGCAAACATCAAAAGAAAAGCATGCAAGTCATAGCCATTTTATGCAGAAATTATCTTCATCTATAACAAATTCAAATTCATAACCAAAGCATATATATTCATCACATAATATAAAGTATGCAATTCAACCCAATGCTGATTTCTATGAGTATATTTGTGTTCCACAAGACTGCCATGGGCAAGATTCATCTCATTGTTTGTTAGTTTGTGACAACGAATTTAGTTAGTTCTTTAACTGTTTAACTGTATTGTAGTTAGGTGGTTCCGTCAGTTATGTATCCGTCCAGTTCTGTAATGTTAGATAGGTTATAAAATAGTGTAATAACATCTGAATCAGAGCAGAGTAGATCATCATATCCATTCAATAAAGATTCACTTGTTCAAAATCTTGGCGTATATCTGTTTTTGCTTCTTTGTTTCTCAATAAGTGGTATCAGAGCCTGCGAAAGAGGAGGCTGTGCTGAGCGTGAAGAAGTTTGCAGTGCGTGGAGCTGCTGTGCATGCAGTGCGTGGAGCTGCGGTGCGTGAAGTGCCTGGAGAAGCCTGTGAAGAGCAGTGCGTGGAGCTGCTGTGCAT
This sequence comes from Pinus taeda, assembly GCA_000404065.3. Taxonomy (NCBI): domain Eukaryota; kingdom Viridiplantae; phylum Streptophyta; class Pinopsida; order Pinales; family Pinaceae; genus Pinus; species Pinus taeda. Next base: position 135,844 of record APFE031651916.1, read on the forward strand.
GCAGTGCGTGGAGCTGCTGTGCGTGAAGTGCCTGGAGAAGCCTGTGAAGAGCAGTGCGTGCAGCTGTTGTGCGTGAAGGTGCGTGAGCCTGCTGAAGGTGCTGCCTGTGAGGTGAAGAGGTGAAGGAGCCTGCGTGAGCCTGCTGAAGGTGCTGCCTGTGAGGTGAAGGAGCCTGCGTTGTTCAGAATTGGGTGTGGTGCTGGAGTATAAGCAATATTTTGGGCTGCCGAAATCCGGGTATTTTTTTTTTTTATCTCAGAAATTTTTTTTAATGAGAAAGCAGTCAAACAAGAATAGTTTTTCAGAAAGCAGTGAGGCAGAAATGTTTTTTAGAACGCTGTGAAAGTGAAATTCTTGTAATTCAGAATAAAGGAAAAAGGACAGATTTTTTTTTAAGGAAAGAAACAAGAAGGAAAATTTTTCAGGGTTTTAGGAAGATAGTTTTTTTTTATTGTTGAAGAGAAAGAAAAAAAATTTCAGGTTTTTAGGAAAAGAGACAATTTTTTTGAAGAGATTCAAGGTTTTTTAGTTGGAGAAATAAGGAGTTTGTTTTCTAAAGGAATATAAAACCCTAGAAAGTCTGAAACCCTAGGAAAGGATAAATGG
>APFE031651916.1:143434-192132 GCA_000404065.3 Pinus taeda
CTTTGATCTCTGACTGCATCAATCCCACTGATTCTTCCCCCCACTATGTACTTTGGGCTCCCGTAGCAAGGTACGATCCATGAGATAAAACCTCTCAATGGACCCTGCCCAATTTCAGCCTTCTTGGGAATATCACTTCACATCGCCCCACCTCACACCTAGAAGTATGGCTGCATGTGATCCCTCTGCCCACTTGGCTCGAAATTTCCCCCTACTAGAGGTCTCTGCATGAGTGGATGCCTCCACTCGGTCTACTCTCAGCATTTCCAATTGTGGCTCCTCCACAATTGTCTGAGACTTCTTCTAGGACTGCAGGTTGAGAGGTAATTTACTCTCCCTCTCAACCACCAAGTCTCTAACATTTGCCTTGCTCCTCAAGGCTTTGCATTCATCTTGAACCTCAAGATCATACAGGTTCTTAACTCGTGAACCGATCTGTTTTACTTGTCCCATGGTGATGTGTCTAAGGAAAACCTTTCCCTTACTGAAGACAACATCGTAGCCTTTGTCCTCCAACATCGCGATCGATACCAAGCTCTTCTTCAGTCCAGGAACATACTTCACATTTGTCAAGGTGATAAGAGTTCCATGCTCCCTCTAAAAAGCAACCATGCCCACTCTTGAAACATTAAACCTTTCGTCGTCACCCATCTCTATGCGCATCTTGAGGTCTTTCTCCTCCAAGGTACTGAATAAAATGTTATTGCCGGTCATGTGGAATTAGGCTACACTGTCAAGAAACCAACCACAACCCATCATCGAAGACACCATGCATGTGATGAGGGTGAATTCCATTTCGAACTAAGAGGCTAATGCCTCACCTTCCGATCCTTCCGAGAATCCCTTCTTGGACTTCTTCGATGGGCAATTAGTCGCATAATGACCCATCTCATGAAAATTAAAGCATCTCACTTTAGACTTGTCAACCTTCTTCCCTCCATGAGAAGAATTCAATTTGGGATGAGAATCCTTCTCCTTCCCTTTCCTTTCCTTACTCGCTAAGGCCAGATTTTCTTCATCATCCTTGGATGAAGAACCATCTCGTGTGCTCCTCCCGATCTCCTCCTGCATGAGATCCAACCACAATCGTTCCTAATCCAGCAGTTTCTCCCTTCCATTCATAGAGTCCTGGTAGCTATGCCAGCTCTTTGGAAGGCTAAGGAGAGCGAGGCTCACCATATCATCATCATTATTAGTTATTCCCACACTTCCAAGCTCATCTCTACAATTGGTGAGCTTGTTCAGATATGTAGAAATAGTATCATCGTTCTCCAGCTTGATTCTTCGAAGCTTGTCCTTGAGCACCAATTTCCTCTTTTCGCTACTATTATGGTAGAGGTCCTTCATTGTCTTCCACATTGAATATGGAGTATCCTTCCCATGGAGACTCAAGACAATATGGTCTCGAACTCCCTCAAGGATGATTTGTTTCGCCCTCGCCACACACTCCTTCCACTCAGCCAACTCTTGTGCATTAGTTGAACTTAGCTTTGGGATTTCTTGATCAATGAAATCCTTTAAGTCGTTGTCTTCTAATACAACCTCCATGCGATCTTTCCATGCTATGTAATTCGAGCTACCTTCCAAGGCATACTCGAGTCTCAATCCATAGAACACCATTAGCCAACTTTGAAGTATGATAAGAATTCGATTTGCACTTGCAACCCGAACTTCAAACTTCGAATTCTCTTCTCTGTATATTGTTCACAGCTTCGATCACCTTTGCTCTGATACCATGTAGAAATTCCTGCAAATTCTCTACAAATCTACCTCTGAGATCTATGTAGAAAATCTGGCTATAGATTAAATCAATAATGCAATATACCAAAGAAAAATACTATAATCTACTTCTACAATCAAACTTGCGGAAGCTTAAACAATTTGAGCAAGATCGAGCATAACACATATAATAGAGAAGAAGAATCAATGCACATGAAACACAGAAAATACTCAGGGGAAAGCCTTAGCTAAAAACCCCACTATCTGTATTATCATACAAGGTGGAAATACATCAAAATTATACAAAACCTTAGCTCTCACAGCTAGCCAGCTCTCAGTACAATCCTCCTGGATGCTCACAAGAAAACAAGGCTTCCCACAAACCTTCTCCTCTGCCCTCCAAGCCTCCTATTTCCTTGCACAGTTTTTCCTAGGTGATCCTCCTGTTACCAAGCGGAAAACTCTCAACCAAGTGGAACACTGACCTCTCACACTGATCTCACACCCTGTCAGAATTGTGCAATCCTCAAGGAACCTTCTTCCTTCTACATGGATGAGTTTCCTTTATAGGAAAACTCATGCAACTGATAGTAACCTGTCCTTGATATCTAGTTCAACTGGGTCTTTCTTTGAATAAACATGCATGAGTTATTTATGAGAGAATCCTCAGTTATCTGGAGTACACTAGTTTGATGCATGCGTGCATTAACTGACTGAACTCACAATTAGTTCCTCAAACTGTTCGGAACTAATTTAACTGGACATAACTCAGTTAATTGAGCTAACTAATTACAACTCAAATACAACTCAATCTTATCTCCTTAATTAATGGATAATCTCCTTAATTTAATGGATAATTGTTGCATGACTTCACAAAGACTTCTAGCTTGAATTTCTCCAACTAATTAATTCAAGATGAATTAATTAATTATTTTTCAAACAGTTGGTGAGACTAAATTCGAATTTTAATTCAATGACAAATTAAAATTGGAATATTCTAAATGCTATTTTTAGCATTTCTTGTTGCTATTCTCAACATGACTTGTAATTTTTCTACTTGGTTTGTTTTTTTAGCCCTCGATACAAATTTGTCATGTGTTCTTTAATGGTTTCTAGAAGCAATGTACAACTCGCCATAAAATGTGCACTTCATATTTTGGTCAGAACTTTTTTGAAAATTAATTGTTGATGATGTATTTTCATATGTATAACTTTGGGGTCTTCTAACCAAACTTATCTTTTGGGCCAATGTGCCATTAAAATGTTGAGGCATCTACACTTAATGTATTTTATTTTGACTATAAATAGAATACGTGCTTTTTTTCTTTGGAAAAAAGGTTTTCATCATATTTGGTTCTATTTTCTTTTCCACATTTAATGTCTTTGAATATTTTTCTTGAGTTAGGGTGCACCTAAGTTTAAAAAAATATATTTTAGGCTAGAGACATGTTGTAGCATCTTTAAATAACACACAGATCTGTCACTCAACAAGCAATTATGTGGTTGCGGAAGAATATGTATTTGAGAATACATGTGGTGTCACTTGGTTGGACACCCTTGTACCCTGTGTCCATACCCTTTCAAGTATCATTGCATTAGATTGCACATGTATATGGATATGTTATTCATGTGCCCTTAAATATATTGGAAACCCCTATGTGTACTTGAAAAACAACCTTACATGTACCTGTTAGTTGTCTTGTTATTATAGTGTATTGGGAATAACACTTACAAGATCACTCCTTAATAAATGTTACTTGAGAAATACAACTAAGAGTACACCATCTAACATCCTTTGTCAGTGCCCTAAGAGATTAGGTTGATGTATTGATGTTGGAATTCCACACAAATATCAAAGAGATATAACACCTAACTCTCCTTTGTCCTTAGGACTCTGTAAACCCTAGCCTCTACATCATAGGGCACAAAATTCCTCCATAAAGTGGGATATCTAGAATTTAGTGATTTTGTCACTATAATAATACTCAACTAGAAGTGCTACTCCTACTAAAGTTATTAAAAAAAACAAAACATCCTTGTAAGAGACCCATCTCAAAAAATTCAATGTGTGACACCATTGTAACAGTCTTAGGTAAAAAAAAATTCAGTGGACTTGACCACAACTTTTGGCAATATATCACAAAAGACTCCTTGTGAGACACACTAATCATATTGATACAACTCTTTAATAAAAAAAATTGTGGACTTGCGACTCCATGTTTAAAACTAGGACACACAAATGGAAGGTGAGATTCCATCACTTGAAACCTTAGTCACTGGACCAAAATAACAAACTCCATGAACTTCCTTGAGTCAAGATTTGGTTTGCCTTTGTAAACTAGCTGGGAAATAGGAACATTAAGTCAATCTAATGTAAGAATAAACCTCTGTAAATGGGGGGACATTGATCAATAACTCTTTCATGACAAAATGCATCACCCATTTTGCATTTGGGGGTAATTTTTTCATATTTTTCGTAGTCATGATATTTAGTTCTTAATGTCATGGTTGAAAAATGTTGGACTTTTAATCCTAAAATGAAAAAAAATGAGGTTGCATGTGTTTTTTGGGTTTTAATGTTATGGTTGAAAATGTTGGAAGTTTTAGCTCTAAAATGGAAAAAAAATGTGATATTGGAACGGGTGTTTTTTATATTTTTTACAAAAAAATATAGGTTTTAGTGTTAGAGTTCATCACATTTTGGTTAAATTGGTAATTTTGTTTTTATTGTTTTGAAAAATTCTCGAAATACTTGAATTATATAAACCAACATAGATCCATCTTTGGCTCTACCAAGGGCCTAGAGGGATCAAATATTTTTTCACTCTAAAAGAGGTTTGCATGTCAAAAGATTTGATCCCTCTAGACCTTTTAGTAGATCTAGAATTAGGATGTACCTAGATTGGTTTTATTTTTCCCTTTAAATAAGCTATATTTTATAGGAATACCATGGGTTCACAATACCATGAGTCAAACTAACAAAATAAAGCATAACAAAATATTTTAAATTTGTAATTTCAACCCATCTTTACCAAATTTAAAAAAAATTAATAAATATTAATTTATAAAATAATAAATAAATATTTTAAAAATAAGTAACAATTTCAAGAATTTCAAACTTGTTTAGGTTAAAAAATAAAAAACAAAAAGAATAATGGCCACTTGGATGGCTATTAACCACTTGGCCCCATACTTCTGCCTTATATTTTCAATAATTTTGAAGGCGGAAGCTAAAGTGATGGATTGCGTAGTTGGCTTCATAGGTCGATTCACACAAGGCAAAGTCTCTTCTGTACCTTTGATTAGGTGACTACTCTCAATAACTGATAATGGAATTAGAAATGAAAATGATAACCATGTGAAAAAAAAAAGGGAGTGAAAAGATCGGCATCGTTTTGGATGGAATCATGCATTCAAGAAATGTGGAAGCACGTTCATAGCATTTAATTTTTATTTTTGTTTTATATAAAATTTTAGTTTTTAAGTGTTTATTTTTGGAAAGTTTTCGATGTAATTTTAATAGGTGTTTATTGAAATTACAAGTTTGACATGTGAATTCTTCACAATTGAAGTGTCTCAATTTTTTTAGAGTGTTGAATCCATATATAAAGTTAAAAAAACCAGTTTAAACAACACAAATTAAGATTTAGGCTCAAATTTTTTTGTCAAATTAAAATAAAAATCTCCAAAAAAATCTCACTTAAAAACTACTTTTTTATTTTATGATAAGTGAAGTCAAGATATTTGACATTTCAAAATACTCAATTTATATTCTTAATTGGTAAACAAAATCATGCAACTTGCAAGATATTAGATTAAGGAGTTGTCTTTAGTGCGATTTTTTGGAAGCTTTTCCAGTGGGTTTTTACAATGTAATTTTTCTAAAATCCTGCAGGAAATTATTGAAATCACAAGCTTGATGGGTAACTCTTGCACAATCGAAGTGCCCTAGGAGTTTTCTAGGTGCTGAATCCATATATATATAGTCAAAAAACCAGTTTGAATAACACAAATCAATATTTAAACTCAATTTTTTCAACCAGCACCAATTTTTTTTTAAAAATCACACTAAAAACAACTCCTTAAATTATACTTGTTTCAATAAGAAATAAGTTTTCAGATCTCAGAAGAGATATTGTGAATCAAGAATGCTCTTCATGATTAGTGCAACATTGTTGGTATTAAAGAATCCACTGCAAAAATTCCATGGAGATTTGTTCCATGGGGATATAACAAATCTCCAACACGTTACTTCCAAATTTCAAGTATATTAGTGTTTGAAAAGTTGCTACAAATTAACCATGTGGATATGGATGTAGAGAGTTGAAAATTATGATTTTCTAGTTGTACAAAATAAGGGCTTCCAGACTCTTCAATGTTGTGATATCATTGGAGGAGTTTTGGGGACCTTGTAGAAACTTTGAAGCCTTACGCTGTCCAAGGAATGGGAAGGAATAAAAATTACTGAAGGAGCATTAGGTATCAGAAGTTAGTTAAAAAAAAAAATCTGTTAGTTGTGGCAATGACAACCTTTCAGAAAAATAATTATTATAATTAGTGCCATAATAAGAACAACAATGAACTGCTCCTCATTCTTAACACCATCAGTTTTGTTAGTTAGGTATATTTTTCTGGTTTTTCCTTTGTTTTTAATATGCAATGAAAAAGCAAGTGATGAATTGATTGAGAATTTTAAGAATTTATTTTTATATTTGGAAAAAATTAAGCTAAATATGTAAAAATAAAAGTATTGGATTTTATAATAAATGGTTTATTTGTTTGATTTTTTGAATTGGTTGTGAATATTATAAATTTTTGGTTAAATGGGTATGAGTAATTTGTCATGGTTTTACGTTGCACATTTATTATGGGGTGATTGTAATGATAGAGCATCAAACAATTTTGAAAAGACAATTGTCAAATTGCACTTTTAGGCTAATTAAGAAATTTAAAAAGACGACTCTTAAAATGCTTTAATATGGCATCAATGAAACTTGGAAAGGCAATCTCTAAAAGACATTGATAGTTCATCAAGTGAATTCCAAAAAACAATCTTTTGAAATTCCCCATTAGGCCATTGGTTATCATCAAAGAATGCTAGCCAACTTCAAAAGAATAAAGCAAAGATTATTGGCTTTATTCAAAGGTAATACATCAAATTTACATGAAAAGGATTTTTTTTGCCCATTTGAAGAAATACTTCAAATCTAATGGAAAGGAATTCAAACCCCATTTAATGAAACACTTGGAACATCCACAACGGCCCTTCACTGAAACAGATGGCTTAGAGGCTTTGAATGTCATTTGAATTGAGAAAGTTCTGAAGCCCATACAACGGCTTTGGTTCATATTGGCATTTGGCATATGGCCATACAAATATGTGTAATAATTCAAATTAGATCTAATCCCACGTCCTCTGGATTGTAATGCATCATACAATGTCAAAGTGCATTACATAAATTCTAACACAAATTACTAATGTGGTTTAAATCATAAAGGCATAAAGTCTATCAATGCAACTATCACGCATTCATAAATCTTGAATGTATCACATCACTTCAAATGGATAGCATGAATTTGAACCAAATAAACTCTAAGGCGTGTTGAATTCCATAGAGCCATGCATCTAACTAATACAAGTAGGTCAACAATGAATTCCTTTACCAAATCCACATATAAGCAACTCACTAACTTATTAGTAGAATTATAAAAAGGAATTCAAACAAATATGGAACACTTACATCAAACTAAATTGATCCAAGGAAATTAGTTGCTACTAAGCAATTTTCTACCCAACAGTAGGAAATCCTTAATGTATTCCATCCCCTAACCAACCTATGAGGCCACTAGGGTGAAGGAAACTAGTCCAAGATGCTCAAATCACTCACAAAACCCAATTGTTCTTCGGCTTAACCTAATTATTTACCTTAGAACTCTCCAAGCAACACTCTAGCCATCCAAACCATGGAACTCCTTTCACCAACCCACACAACACAAGGAAGATCATTCCTTTCTTTACTGAATTGCACCTGGAGAATCTTCTTCCCTCAGAGGCCATGGATTTGAGCTCCATGTTAGGAATTCTTAGAAGATGTCTACATCATTTACACACACAGTCATTTATATAATTTGACTCTCGTCATTAATCTATTCCAATTAAATCCATGGGTCAAAACTAAGGATATTATAATTCCCACCCCTTTGGAGCAACATCGTCCGCCTTGTTCTTTTTTTTATATATAGCAATGCTCCATGTACTTTAGTCTTCATCTACAAGAATAATGATATCCTCTAAGTCCCCAAGTCCCCAAGTCCCCATTCATAACTAAGGATGCATTCTCCATTTGCATTACAAATTAGACCCCCTGCACCCGCCAGACCCGGATTCGATTTAGCTGCGCCATCAAAGAATAAGCAGAACCTATTGCAGTTGCTCAGCCAATTAGAGAATTCCTCCTCCTTTAGTCTCAGTTTCCAAACCCTGTGTGCTTCTTTTGCCTTTATCCCCCGCCTGCTAGTTTCTTGTGCTCTGGGAATGTTCTCCAGGACGTAGCTGAGGAAGTTTCTCTCTTCTACACTGTAATTTGTTGCATCAATCTTGCCGCTGGTGTGATTTATGATTGCTTCAAGAGCCATCATTTTAGCTTTATGACAAATTTTCCTGATGTTGAATCCTTTCTCCTGGAAGACCTTGCCATTTCTTGCTAGCCAAATGCGCCAAAGAAGAGTGAATGGTATAGTGTTCCATACTCTTTGTGCCAGTTGGCTTCTTTTTTCTTTCCAAGGACAGTTATTCCTCCATTTATGGATCGTTTCTGCAATGGTGTTCTGAGATTCCCAGGTTGACTCTCCAATTGAGGCCATCTTCTTCCAACATTCTTCCGCCACCGGGCATTCTAAAAATAAGTGCTGCATTGTTTCCTCTGATCTGCAGCAGTTTGGGCACCTGGATGGGCCCATTATGCCTCTCTTTCTTAGATTCTCCACTGTCAATGTTTTCCCTTTCAGGAGCAGCCAAATAAAGAACTTGACCTTGGGGGGCGCTTCTGCTTTCCACACTAATTTCCATTGATTCCAAGTTTCCGTTTGATAGGTGTTGTCACAGAGATATTGGTGTCCAGCTTTTACTGTGTATTGGGTACTTGTTGGATCCCATCGATACCCATCCAAAGTGTCTTCTTGAACCGGAGCTTTGTTGTGGAGAAGCTCCTTTAGAGCATTGAGGCTGGCTTCTAGCACATTGGGGGGGTCCAGAAGATTCCATCCTATCCATGCATGAGTGTGGGTGTCCCATTTTGATATTTGGGACAGATGATAGAGCCCTTTATTGTTAAGCCAAGTTATGACTGGGATTACCTCTGCTTTTGATCCCATAGGTTGCTGCCCTAGGATTTTTTCATTAGAGAAGTTGATACTGTTTCCCCCGCCTGGGACCTTAGAGATGTTTTGGCGCATAAAGGGAATTGCCTTCTTACATAGTTGCCAAATTTTTGTGCAATCTATGTTAGGTATATTAGAATCCAAGAGCTGTTGTCTTGTACAGTTTAAGTATTTTACCTCCAGAACCTTCTTCCACCACGTTGTTGGACCTGTGATCAGTCTCCAAACTATTTTTGCTCCTAGAGCCAAGTTGAGAAGTTTTGGGGACCTGATGCCCAATCCACCTTTTTCCTGAGCTTGGATTATGTTCTTCCAGCCTACTAGATTAAATTTGTTTTTGACCGTCTTCCCTCCTTACCAGAGGAAGTGTCTGAGAACTCTTTCCATTTTCTGATGGAAAACAGCGGGGGCATGATATAAAGAAAAGCGATATATGGGAAGAGATGTAATACCTGATTTTAGGAGAATTAGCCTTCCTGCCGGATTCAGCCACATTGTGCCCCATTGTTGCACTTTCCTCTCTATTTTGTCAAGTATCTCGTTCCAGGTGTCAGCGTTCAGGGGCCCCAGACTAACTGGCATTCCTAAATAGGAAAAGTGATTCCAAATTAGTCTGCTGGGAACTCCAAATATGCTTGCGATACTGTGAATGGTGTGATTTTCTGCATTCCATCCATAGATACAACTTTTTGCCTGGTTGACTTTCCCTCCTGAGTAATCCATGAATTGGTCCAAGAGCTTTTTAAATCTCCTTGCTATTGTTGTTGAAGCTCCTCCTATCAACAAAGTATCATCCGCAAACTGTGAGTGATTGATGTTCTTTGCTCCTTGTTCAATCTTGATGCCTGTTATTAGTCCTACTCTCCGGTTGTAGTCCAATGCTTGACTGAATGATTCGGCCATGAGGATGAACAGATAAGGCGAAAGTGGACAACCTTGTCTGAGACCACGGGATGATCGGAAGGCTGAACATGGTCTCCCATTTATCAAGGGGGATATCCAAGGCCCAGTTATGCATGCAGCGATCATAGTGGTGAAAGAGGGGTCAAATCCCATTTTATGAAGGACAACATACAGATAGGAGTGCCTTACTCTGTCGAAGGCATTTGCAAGGTCCAGCTTTAGAACGAATCCTTTTTCCTTCCTGGTTAAGCTCGAGTGGATGGCCTCTTGAACAAGAAGAATAGAATCAGATATATGCCTGTTTGGGAGGAATCCTCCTTGATTTTCATAGATCACGGAGGGGAGAAGGGGTTTAAGCCGGGTTGCTAAAATTTTTGAGATGATTTATAAGCTGAGTTACATAATGAAATTGGTCGGAATCTCGAGAAGGAGGAAGGGCGGTTTTCTTTCGGAATCAAAGCTAGATAAGTGGAATTAGTAAATCCTCCCATTTTACCTTTTTTCATTACCCAACGAATCATCTTTAAGATATCTTTTTTTATTAATGTCCAGTATTCCCGATAGAAGCAAATGGGGATTCCATCCGGTCCTGGTGCCTTATCTGGGTGTAAAATCTAGATGGCTGCCTTGATTTCCTCTTCTTCTACTTCTTTCATGAGTTTGTTGTTCATTTCTTGTGTAACCTTTTTAGGCATATACTGGAGCATGCTTGAGTAGTTTTCTGCGCCTTTGTCTTCAGTCAGTAGCTTACTAAAATGCCTGGTGGCTGCCTCTTTTATTGATTCCTGGGTGCTATAACGATTTCTTTCATCGTCCATTATAGTGCTCACTGTGTTTCTGAGTTTTCGCACAGTAGCTTGATTATGAAAGTATGCAGTGTTTTTATCTCCTTCCTGCAGCCAGAGTTGCCTTGATTTCAATCTCCACTTTGTTTCTTCGTCCCTGAGGATTTGGTTCAGTTGTGCATAGAGTTTGCCTTCTTGTTCCTTGTTTTGTTGGGATAGCATTTGCATTTCGATTCTCTGTTGCACCTCCTCCATCTCTTGCTTGATTTTCTTTTTATTCAGCTCAGGCTCCTGATAATTGCTCTTTGCCCAATTCTTTAAATCCTGCCTTACTCTTTTTAGCTTTGTCTCCCAGATATAAGTCGGAGACCCCTCTACATGATGGACCCATGCCGCTTGCACCACCGCTTTTGCAGCTGGAATCCGATTCCATATTGCGCTATACTTGAATGGAATGGGCCCAAGGGGCCAATGATTTTGGAGATTTAGCATTATCGGATAGTGATCAGAGGTCGACACATTGAGGATGCTTGAGTACCCTATTGAAAAGGAGGAGAGGTATTCTATGCTGACAAGGAAACGATCAAGCAGCTCCATGATGTTGCTGGCGCCAATTCGTCTGTTGCTCCAGGTATATCTACGGTTTTTGGGCCTGATATCGACTAGATCGTGATCCTGAAGAATGGCCTCTAATCGACTTTTGAAAGGATCAGATGTGAAGTTACCTCCTCTTTTTTCATTTGCGTGCAACACCAGGTTAAAATCTCCTGCTACAATGAGATTAGTGTTCCAGTCCATTTCTATGCTTGCTTTCAGGGTGTCCCAACAAATCTCTTTTTCTCTATACTGATTTGGGGCGTACACATTATACACAGTTACAGATTGGCCTCCAGTTCTACTTTCAAGAGCGGTTCGGATCCAGTTTTGCTGAATATTGGTAGAGTTGCACATCCATTTGTTGTTGTCCCATAAAGTTGCTATGCCACCTGAGGCTCCTCTTGCCTCACTTATACTTCCACAAAAACGCTTATGTTGACTAATTACTTTGTTCATTTCACTTTGATCTTGCTTTGTTTCCTGTATGAGCATGATTTCAGGGTTCTCACTGTGTATTAGATCCTTGAGGGCAACTAGCTTTGAGGGGTGCCCTAATCCCCTGCTGTTCCAAGATAGAATTTTCATCATGAGTTACTTGGTATGTGGAGAGGTGCTCGCCTCTCATGTCCCTTATTGCTTTTTTCTTTTTCCTGGGGCCCAAGAATAAAGCTCTCTATTGGAGTTTGAGTGCCTAGAGCTATATCCTTTTGTGCATTTTCATCCCTTTGCTGTTTAGCTGTTTTTCTTCCAGGTCCTGGTTTTTTCTGAACATCGTTGGGTGCTCCATGGTCCTTTGAAGAATTTCTGGTAGTTCTCAAAGAGGGTGGATCAGGTGGGGGTTGAAAGCGGGTGGGAGAATATTGGAGGGGTGGGGGTTCAAAGGAAGGGAAGTCAGGGCCAGATTCAGTCTTAGAGAGGATCAAAAAAGGATTGGAAGAAGGGGGAATTGGAGGATCGAGAGTCAGAGTGGGAGGGGATGGGGGTCGTTGATTGGAGGTTCCAGGGACATCAGTTTCCAAAGGAGATTTGTGAGAAGCTACTGATTTTTTCTTTTTTACAGGTTCCCATTGCTCATCTTGCTCATTTTTATCTACATTGACAATTTTTGTGCATCTATTTGCAAAATGTCCGTACTCGTGGCATACCTTGCATTTAAATGGTATCTGTTCGTAGTCCAGTTTCTGGATATGGCTCCAATCATCCACTTTCAACTTGATCGCCTCCGGTAGTCCTCGGCCTAGATCAACTTCCACACAGGTCCTCGCGCATGCCTGCATGTTGTCTTTGGGTTCACTGCAATCTATGTATTTTCCCACTGCATTTCCTATTGCTTTAACTGATTCATCCCCCCAGCAGTGAAGAGGGAGGTGAGGCAACCGAACCCAAACTGGAACAACATTCGGGATGCCTAGTTCTAGATCGAAATCCGGGGTCCATTTGTTGAGGTAGAGGCCCCTGGAGTCCATAAAATATGGTCCGTTCCTGAATATTAGATCTTTGTCCTCCTTTGTCTCGAAATGAAATGTGAAGTATCCTCTGCCACAGAATCTAATAGATATTTTTCCCTGAGTCTTATCCGACCAGTTTCTTTCAACCCATCTTTGCACTATTTTGGGCGACCGCCAAAGTCCTATGAACTGCCCAATGAGTCCTTTCTCTGCAAGAGAAAGGGCTGCCATGCGAGGGATAGCAGGCGGCAATTGAACTTCCTGTAATACATCGAGCTTCTTTACGAACTTTGTTGCTGCTGGTCGAGGTCGTTGCGGGGGAAGATATCTTACCAAGTTAGAGAAGGCCCGTTGCAGATCCGGATCCCCGCAGGGAGGATCTGGAGGGTCCATGCTGAGGCGCAGCTGCAGATAGGTTCAGGCTCGTGCGCAGGTCAGGCTCCGACTCCGCTCGCGCACTCCAGCAGATCCATATTATTTATTATTTATTATTATTCATTATTTTTATTATTAATTATTAGTTTTGTATTATTTTTATTAGTTATTATTATTTATTATTTATTATTAAGGGAGGGATATTACACATCTCTACGTGCATCTTGAGGTCTTTCTCCTCCAAGGTACTAAATAAAATTTTATCGTCGGTCATGTGGAATGAGGCTCCACTGTCAAGAAACCAACCACAACCCATCATCGAAGACACCATGCATGCGATGAGGGTGAAGTCCATTTCGAACTAAGAGGCTAATGCCTCACCTTCTGATCCTGCCGAGGATCCCTTCTTGGACTTCTTCGACGGGAAATTAGTCACATAATGACCCATCTCGTGACAATTAAAGCATCTCACTTTAGACTTGTCAACCTTCTTCCCTCCATGTGAAGAATTCGATTTGGGATGAGAATCCTTCTCCTTCCCTTTCCTTGCCTTACTCCCTAAGGCCATATTTTCTTCATCATCCTTGGATGAAGAACCATCTCGTGTGCTCCTCCCGATCTCCTCCAACATGAGATCCAACCGCAATCGTTCCCAATCTGGTAGTTTCTCCCTTCCATTCACAGAGTCCTGGTAGCTATGTCAACTCTTTGGAAGGCTAAGGAGAGCGAGGCTCACCATATCATCATCAGTAGTAGTTATTCCCACACATCCAAGCTCATCCCTACAAGTGGTGAGCTTGTTCAAATATGTGGAATAGTATCATCATTCTCCATCTTGATTCTTTGAAGCTTGTCCTTAAGCACCAATTTCCTCTGGTCGCTACTGTTCTGGTAGAGGTCCTTCAATGTCTTCCACATTGAATATGGAGTATCCTTCCCATGGAGACTCGAGACAATATGGTCTCGAACTCCCTCAAGGATGATCAATTTCGCCCTCGCCACACACTTCTTCCACTCAGCTAACTCTTGTGCATTAGTTGAACCTGGCTTTGGGATTTCTTAATCAATGAAATCCTTCAAGTCGTTGTCTTCTAATACAGCCTCCATGCGATCTTTCCATGCTATGTAATTCATGCTGCCTTCCAAGGCATACTTGAGTCTCAATCCATAGAACGCCATTGGCCAACCTTGAAGTATGATAAGAATTCGATTTGCACCTGCAACCCCGAACTTCAAACTTCGAATTCTCTTCTTCGTATATTGTTCACAGCTTCGATCACCTTTGCTCTGATACCATGTAGAAATTCTTACAAATTCTCTACAAATCTACCTCTAAGATCTATGTAGAAAATCTGGCTGTAGATTAACTCGATAATGCAATATACCAAAGCAAAATACTATTATCTACTTCTACAATCAAACTTGCGGAAGCTTAAACGATTTGAGCAAGATCAAGCATAACACATATAATAGAGAAGAAGAATCAATGCACATGAAACGCAGAAAATACTCAGGGGAAAGCCTTAGCTAAAAACCCCACTATCTGTATTATCATACAAGGTGGAAATACATCAGAATTATACAAAACCTTAGCTCTCATAGCTAGCCAACGCTTAACACAGTCCTCCTGGATGCTCACAAGAAAGCAAGGCTTCCCACAAACCTTTTCCTTTGCCCTCCAAGCCTCCTATTTCCTTGCGCAGTTTCTCCTGGGTGATCCTCCTGTTACCAAGAGGAAAACTCTCAACCAAGTGGAACACTGATCTCACACCCTGTCAGAACTGTACAATCCTCAAGGAACCTTCTTCCTTCTGCATGGATGAGTTTCCTTTATAGGAAAATTCATGTAACTGATAGTAACCTGTCCTTGATATCTAGCTCAACTGGGTCTTTCTTTGAATAGACATACATGAATTATTTATGAGATAATCCTCAATTATCTGGAGTACACTAGTTTGATGCATGCATGCATTAACTGACTGAACTCACAATTAGTTTCTCAAACTGTTTGGAACTAATTTAACTGGACATAACTCAGTTAATTGAGCTAACTAATTACAATTCAAATACAACTCAATCTTATCTCCTTAATTAAGGGATAATCTCCTTAATTTAATGGATAATTGTTGCATGACTTCACAAAGACTTCTAGCTTGAATTTCTCCAACTAATTAATTCAAGATGAGTTAATTAATTATTTTTCAAACAACTGGTGAGACTAAATTCGAATTTTAATTCACAATTTTAATTCAAGGACAAATTAAAATTGGAATATTATGAATGCTATTTTTAGCATTTCTTGTTGCTATTCTCAACATGATTTGTAATTTTTCTACTTGGTTTGTTTTTTTAGCCCTCGATACAAATTTGTCATCTGTTCTTTAATGGTTTCTAGAAGCGATTTACAACTCGCCATAAAATGTGCACTTCATATTTTGGTCAGAACTTTTTGGAAATTAATTGTTGATGATGTATTTTCATATGTATAACTTTGGGATCTTCTGACCAAACTTCTTTTGGGCCAATGTGCCATTAAAATGTTGAGGCATCTACACTTAATGTATTTTATTTTGACTATAAATAGAATACGTGTTTTTTTCCTTGGAAAAAAGGTTTTCATCATATTTGGTTCTATTTTCTTTTCCACATTTAATGTCTTTGAATATTGTTCTTAAGTACATTACAAGTGACATCAAATATCTTTCTTCAATTAGGGTGCACCTAAATTTAAAAAAATATATTTTAGGCTAGAGACATGTTGTAGCATCTTTAAATAACACACAGATCTGTCACTCAGCTAGAAATTATGTGGTTGTGGAAGAATACATATTTGAGAATACATGTGGTGTCACTTGGTTGGACACCCTTGTACCCCGTGTCCATACCCTTTCAAGTATCATTGCATTAGATAGCACATGTATATGGATATGTTATTCATGTGCCCTTAAATATATTGGAAACCCCTATGTGTACTTGAAAAACAACCTTACATGTACTTGTTAGTTGTCTTGTTATTATAGTGTATTGGGAATAACACTTACGAAGATCACTCTTTAATAAATGTTACTTGAGAAATACAACTAAGAGTACACCATCTAACATCCTTTGTTAATGCCCTAAGAGATTAGGTTGATGTATTGATGTTGGAATTCAACACAAATATTAAAGAGATATAACACCTAACTCTCATTTGTCCTTAGGACTCTGTAAACCCTAACCTCTACATCATAGGCCACAAAATTCCTCCATGAAGTGGGATATCTAGAATTTATTGATTTTGTCACTATAATAATACTCAACTAGAAGTGCTACTCCTACTAAAGTTATTAAAAAAATCAAAACATCCTTGTAAGAGACCCATCTCAAAAAATTCAATGTGTGACATGATTGTAACACTCTTAGGTAAAAAAAAATCAGTGGACTTGACCACAACTTTTGGCAATATATCACAAAAGACTCCTTGAGAGACACACTAATCATATTGATACAACTCTTTAATAAAAAAATTGTGGACTTGCGACTCCATGTTTAAAACTAGGACCACACAAATGGAAGGTCAGATTCCATCACTTCTGGACCCAAATAACAAACTCCATGAACTCCCATGAGTCAAGATTTGGTTTGCCTTTGTAAACTAGCGGGGAAATAGGAATATTAAGTCAATCTTATGTAAGAATAAAACTCTGTAAATGGGGGGACATTGATCAATGACTCTTTCATGACAAAAAGCATGATGCATCACCCATTTTGCATTTGGGGGTAATTTTTTCATGTTTTTCGTAGTCATGATATTTAGTTTTTAATGTCATGGTTGAAAAATGTTGGACTTTTAATCTTAAAATGAAAAAAATGAGGTTGCATGTGTTTTTTGGGTTTTAATGTTATGGTTGAAAATGTTGGAAGTTTTAGCTCTAAAATGGAAAAAAAATGTGATATTGGAACCAATGTTTTTCATATTTTTTAATGTTTTTTCTAAAAAAAAATATAGGTTTTAGTGTTAGAGTTCCTTTTTAGATCACATTTCTGGTTAAATTGGTAATTTTGTTTTTATTGTTTTGAAAAATTCTCAAAATACTTGAATTATATAAACCAACCTAGATCCATCTTTGGCTCTACCAAGGGCCTGGAGAGATAAAATATTTTTTCACTCTAAAAGAGGTTTGCATGTCAAGAGATTTGATCCCTCTAGATTTTTTAGTAGATCTAGAATTAAGTTGTATCTAGATTGTTTTATTTCTCTCTTTAAATAAGCTATATTTTATAGGAATACCATAGCTTCTCAATACTATGAATCAAATTAACAAAATATTTTAAATTTATAACTTCAACACATCTTTACCAAATTTTAAATACAATTAATTAAAATATATATTTCAAAATTTTAAATACAATTAATTAAAATATATATTTCAAAAATAAGTAACAATTTCAAGAATTTCAAACTGGTTTATGTTAAAAAATAAAAAACTAAAAAAAATCCAAGTGGCCATTAACCACTTGCCCCCATTCTTCTGCCTCATGTTTTCAATAATTTTGAAGGTGGAAGCTAAAGGTCGATTCACACGAGGCAAAGTCTCTTCTGTACCTTTGACTAGGTGACTACTCTCAATAACTGATAATGGAATTAGAAATGAAAAAGATAACCATGTGGAAAAAAAAGGGAGTGAAAAGATCGGCATCGTTTTGGAAGGAATCATGCATTCGAGAAATGTGGAAGCACGTTCATGGCATTTAATTTTTATTTTTGTTCTATATAAAATTTTAGTTTTTAAGTGTATTTTTGGAAAGTTTTCGATTTAATTTTAATATGTGTTTATTGAAATTACAAGTTTGATACGTGAATTCTTTACAATCGAAGTGTTTCAATGTTTTTTACAGTGTTGAATCTATATATAAAGTTAAAAAAACTAGTTTAAACAACACAAATTAATATTTAGGCACAAATTTTTCGTCAAATTAAAATAAAGATCTCCAAAAAAATCTCACTTAAAAACTATTTTTTTATTTGATGATAAGTGAAGTTAAGATATTTGACATTTCAAAATACTCAATTTATATTCTTAATTGGTAAACCAAAACCATGCAACTCCCAAGATATTAGATTAAGGAGTTGTGCGATTTTCTGGAAGCTTTTCCTATGGGTTTTTACGATGTAATTTTTCTAAAATCCGGCAGGAAATTATTGAAATCACAAGCTTGATGGGTGACTCCTGCACAATCGAAGTGCCCTAGAAGTTTTCTAAGGTGCTGAATCCATATATATACAATCAGAAAACCAGTTTGAATAACACAAATCAATATTTAAACTCAATTTTTTCAACCGACACCAAAAAAATTTTAAAAATCACAATAAAAACAACTCCTTAAATTACACTTGTTTCAATAAGTCGTCTTCAGATCTCTCGGAAGAGATATTATGAATCAAGAATGCTCTTCATGATTAGTGCAACATTGTTTGTATTAATGAAGCCACTGCAAGAATTCCATGGAGATTTGTTCCATGGGGATTTAACAAATCTCCAACGAGTTACTTCCAAATTTCAAGTATATTAGTGTTTGAAAAGTCGCTCCAAATTACCCATGTGGATATGGATGTAGAGAGTTGAAAATTATGATTTTCCAGTTGTACAAAATAAAGGCTTCCAGACTCTTCAATGTTGTGATATCATTGGAGGAGTTTTGGGGACCTTGTAAAAACTTTGAAGCCTTAGGCTGTCCAGGGAATGGGGAGTAAAAATTACTGAAGGAGCATTGGGTATCAGAAGCTACCTACAACAAAAAAAATCTGTTAGGTGTGGCAATGACCACTTTTCAGAAAAATAATTAGTGTCATAATAAGAACAACAATGAACGGCTCCTCATTCTTAACACCATCAGTTTTGTTAGGTAGTATATTTTTCTGGTTTTTCCTTTGTTTTTAATATGCAATGAAAAAGCAAGTGATGAATTGATTGAGAATTTTAAGAATTTATTTTTATATTTAGGAAAAAAATTAAGCTAAATGTTGTGATATGTAAAAATAAAAATATTGGATTTTATAATAAATGGTTTATTTGATTGATTTTTTTGAATTGGTTGTGAATATTATAAATTTTCGGTTAAATGGGTATGAGTAATTTGTCGTGGTTTTACGTTGCACATTTATTATGGGGTGATTGTAATGATAGAGCATCAAGCAATTTTGAAAAGACAATTGTCAAATTGCACCATCAGGCCAATTAAGAAATTTAAAAAGACCACTCTTAAAATGCTTTAATATGGCATCAATGAAACTTGAAAACGCAATCTCTAAAAGACATTGATAGTTCATCAAGTGAATTCCAAAAAACAATCTTTTGAAATTCCCCATTAGGCCATTGGGCATCATCAAAGAATGCTAGCCAACTTCAAAAGAATAAAGCAAAGATTATTGGCTTTATTCAAAGGTAATACATCAAATTTACATGAAAAGGATTTTTTTTGCCCATTTGAAGAAATACTTCAAATCTAATGGAAAGGAATTCAAACCCCATTTAATGAAACACTTGGAACATCCACAACGGCCCTGCACTGAAACAAATGGCTTAGAGGCTTTGAATGTCATTTGAATTGAGAAAGTTCTGAAGCCCATACAATGGCTTTGGTTCATATTGGCATTTGGCATATGGCCATACAAATATGCGTAATAATTCAAATTATCTCTAATCCCACGTCCTCTGGATTGTAATGCATCATACAATGTCAAAGTGCATAACATAAATTCTAACACAAATTACTAATGTGGTTTGAATCATAAAGGCATAGAGTCTATCAATGCAACTATCAAGCATTCATAAATCTTGAATGTATCACATCACTTCAAATGGATAGCATGAATTTGAACCAAATAAACTCTAAGGCGTGTTGAATTCCATAGAGCCATGCATCTAACTAATACAAGTAGGTCAACAATGAATTCCTTTACCAAAACCACATATAAGCAACTCACTAACTTATTAGTAGAATTATAAAAAGGAATTCAAACAAATATGGAACACTTACATCAAACTAAATTGATCCAAGGAAATTAGTTGCTACTAAGCAATTTTCTACCCAACAGTAGGAAATCCTTAATGTATTCCATCCCCTAACCGACCTATGAGGCCACTAGGGCGAAGGAAACTAGTCCAAGATTCTCAAATCACTCACAAAACCCAATTGTTCTTCGGCTTAACCTAATTATTTACCTTAGAACTCTCCAAGCAACACTCTAGCCATCCAGACCATGGAACTCCTTTCACCAACCCACACAACACAAGGAAGATCATTCCTTTCTTTACTGAATTGTACCTGGAGAATCTTCTTCCCTCATAGGCCATGGATTTGAGCTCCATGTTAGGAATTCTTAGAAGATGTCTACATCATTTACACACACAGTCATTTATATAATTTGACTCTCGTCATTAATCTATTCCAATTAAATCCATGGGTCAAAACTAAGGATATTATAATTCCCACCCCTTTGGAGCAACATCGTCCACCTTGTTCTTTTTTTTAATATAGCAATGCTCCATGTACTTTAGTCTTCAACTACAATAATAATGATATCCTCTTCACTGCAAATTTACATCATTGTTGGCTATTTTGGACAACGATGTTTAATCATTCCTTTTGTTGCCTTAGAACACTTTCAACGTCTTAGCATTCCAACATATGCAAATATCAAAGGAAAAGCATGCATGTCATAACCATTTTATGCAACAATTATGCCATCCATAAGAATTTCAAATTCATAATAAAGCATATATATTCATCACATAATATAAAGTGTGCAATTGAACCCAATATTAACATCTATGAGTATATTATTGTTCGACAAGACTGTTATGGGCAAGATTCATCTCATTCTTTATTCTAGCACACCCACAATATGTTCTATCCTCTTGATCCCAACTAACATATAACATGAATACATGTGACAATATATTCATTCAAGTCATCTCTTCCTTGCCACAATCACCCTACAATGCTCAAGGATCTCCTTCTCTAATAAATAGTCCCTCAATTGATCTATCTCAACCAAAGTGCAATGGCACCCTCTATAGAATTTCACAAGGTCAAAGCTTAAAGAAAACTAAAGTGTAATGGAACCCTCTATAGAATTTCATAAGGTCAAAGCTTAAAGAAAACTAAATTACAATGGAACCCTCTATAGAATGTCATCACATTCTCTACCTAAATATCCCCATTACAGTGAGCTTAAAGGAGAGAGAGAGAAGTCAAATTAACCAATAGAATTCCACATGCTTACATCACCTACGAAATGCAAGATATATAGTTTGCCATGAGACATGAGGATCTAAATAATCATAACCTCCAACCTCTTGAAGTCATGGCCATGGATGAGCTTGGCAATAACTGTAACCTCAATCATATATGCAACTAATGTGCCATATCAAGTTGACCTCCCCTATAATATATTTCAACTTGGTGCTACAATTACATCGCACCCACAATGACCTCAATCCATATCATGAATAAAGCTTCCAAAACACCAAGGTTCACATCTAAAATCCTAACACATAGTAGGTCATGTTTCCTTCAAGATGTTGAATTTCCACAACCTTTGGTCTAGGTTAGAGTCTTAAAATCACTGATGCTACCCAACCAAGAATCTCAAACATAAAATACTTTGTACAGCGAAAATATAAAGCAGTAAATCACACATGCACAAATCATAAACAACTTTTTAATTTTTCAACCCAACTTTGTTATATTAACAACATATAATACAACAGTCTAGGGCTTTCGTACCAGGGATAATGGCCCTCATACATCCACTAGTACAGTATAAAAACTGGGACTCGGTGTCAGTCCATCAACAACTAGTCTATCCTCAACAAGGCACTCTGACCATTCCGTTGTCATATGCTCTCTCAGCTCCTCTCGGTTGTACCCTGTACTTGCCTAGTCCTTTGGCTCCTGATCTGCAGCTCCTACCTCTATCAATGCTCTAAGTCCATTTGACCACTGAACCTCGACTTTTCAATATGCTCACTAGTTATGCCTTAGTCCATCAAGGCCACAACACATCGAGACTCCTTTCGAGTTGTTCATAGCTCGTTTTGTGAACAATTCTCAATTGTCCATTGTTGCTCCTTAGCTACTCAGGGACTTCAGCCCACTATGGTCTTCTTGTGCTGCACTGATGAAGACCAACATAAGGCACGGAGAAATGCCACCTATCACTGCAAGATGTCCATCTCCCACAATGAACACAGGTTAGGAGGACTGCCCACCATCTATTGTAGAAGCCCTTCTCCACACACAAGTCTAGGGCTCCACACACTGCTCTTGGTTGATTAGACCCTTGAGCTCATCAACTTCCGCTCTCGCAACCACCTTTGTCCATCAAGGTGTTGCTCACTGGGCTCCAACTTGGACACTATCATGTTGTCCTCTAGCAAACCATAAGTGCCCAATCTTGTCCACACTTGGTATTCTCTCGCACTGCCCTCCGACAGTCCACGAAATAGCAAGTCCACATTATAGCATATGAACCTAGTTAGGGCATCCTCACACATGGAGACCCTTACACATGGCTACCCACAGACTTCTCCAATCTGTCCTTTTCCCTACAATAGAGGAGATATTGCGCAAATATAGGAACCTAAATGTGTCCTCGCCTAGGACACCATCAATCCATCATACATTGGTCCATCTGCAACATACCTTGTTGTTATCCTCTTGCCTCTTAATCTAATGTGTCTGTTGTCACCTTGGCTAGTTAGTAGGCCTCCCAACAGTCCACGTGGGCTCCTCTAAACAATTCCTAAGGCCTCTTAGAAGCAACCCACAAACTGACCCAGGCAATGGTCAACACTTTGACCTAATGCACAACCATATTGTGCTGCTCAATCACTGTGGAATCTATCACTAGTGTAGGGCATCTAATCACCAGATTTACCCCTCCTCCTTGACTTCCATAGGCTGCCTTTAACTGATCGAAATTCTTGTCAAATACTTGACCGAATACAAATCTCCAATACCATTGTTCACACCTTGTTGCGCTGATGTAATATTGCACCACTGGTTAGGGCACACCACGCTTCCCTTAACCTCCACGCAACTCAACAAAACAACCTCTAAAAACAATTGTTCACCATAGAAGAGATCATCCATGCATGTGCTGCCTTATAGGAATTCTATCCAACCTGTACGAAACTCCTAAAAGCCTTCAACTGATGACTATGGCCTACGGCCTAGCCCAACAATGGACTATAACTTCGGTCACCTCAAACAGTGCCACAATCTTCCCTTGAAACAAAAGTCCCTTGCTCCTATTTACTGCGGCTTCTTCTACCTTGCAAACATACCCAAGAACAACCCTAATCATGCCCAAAAAACCCTAGAATAGGCCACATTGTCACCTATAACAATGCCCCTTTATCACATAATATATCCATGTTGTATTAGGCCTCCTCATGTTGTCCTTTTGGCTCCTTTGTTACGGCTAAGCCTCACAAAAAATTCAAAGCTTCCTTTGGTGTGTATTGCCCAAACTTGGATGCTTTAAAACACATCCCTTCACCTCATATTTATACACATATGAAGGCTCAATGAATTTATGAAGAGACCCATCTATTGGACGATTTTTACACCAAGCCTACATGACTTGGTAACCAATAATTACCTTGTCAACTTCTAAAATTCATTTCTCTCTAACAACAACTCGGATTCAGACGATTCTCATTGCATTGGAATCATATCACTGAGCATTATCATCCTCATCCATCACATGTCATATCTTCATCATTGTTTTGGCCCAAATCATGATGGGTGCAAAACCCCTAAGATTGGACCTCAAGCCCACAAGCCCATTTGTGGCGCTTTGACCTCCAACCCATGAACAACGGGGCTTGGAGTACCTCCCAAGCTACGCAAAAATTAACACAAGATCCATCCAATCTTTCATATATCCTTTGAAAATTGCACTGGAGTCTAATTGTCAAGTTCAAACTAACCATCCAAAACATGATGAATAAGAGTACATTTGGCCACCAAGGAGCATAAAATATGATAGCATATGGTATGGGAAGTTATGATCCAATAGAAAGATATGCAACCCAAAGATGTTATTTGGGAACTAATATTAATTTTGAAGAATTTCCACATCTCTAGCCTTGAGGATAATTCTACTTTCGAAAGAGGAGAGCATATTAGGGTCATGTCCTAACCCCTCTACTTCAAGATACTTAGGATTTAGTCAATTAATGTATGGTGCCAATTATTTGAATGAGACCTATTAGATAGATAATGGTAGTTACCTAATGTAAAAGGGTCATTTTCTTAAATAAGGTCCATTAGGTAGTTGGTACTCATCAATGGTGGGATGACAAGTAGTTAGGGATTTTCTCTTAAGAAACTAACTATAAAGCTAGAAAGTTATGTAATATTTTATAAAGCATTGTTATTATATTGGGAGCTCTATTTATAAGAGGTTTCCCCTAAAAAGAAAGGCATATAAACATTACTCATTCTTCTAGAGATATTTTAAAAACATTATATTCTGCTAATTTAATCTTATTTACTCATGTATTTTTTTAGAATTTGTAGGCCTGTTTGACCCCTTGATCCCATTCTTCTACATATTTTTTTCAATAATTCCAAAAGTTGGAGCTAAAGTTGAGAGTGATGGATTGCATAATTTCCTTGGTTGGATTCACACTTGGCAAAGTCTAATCATTTTGTTTTCTTAGGAAACTATTATAACTAATCAGATGATAGAACACTAATTAGAGTGCAAAACATGGATTTTCATAGTTTCCTTGGTTGGATTCACACAAGGCAAAGTCTATTATATTTCTTTACTTAGGAAGTTATTTTAACTAATCAAATGATGGAAAATGATGGAACACTAAGTAGAGTGGAGACCATGGAAGAAAATAAGATGATGGAACAACAAGTAGAGTGGAGAACATGGAAAAAAATTAGACAAGTGGAAAGGCATGGAACATTTGAAAGGAATCATACCCCATGGCAAAGAAATATGAGAAAACATGCACCATTCAAAAGGTATTGTTCCCAAAGACAAAGTAATATGAGGCAAATTCACAACATTTGCCCCATTTGATTTTTAATTAAACAATAAAATATATGTTTAATTTTTAATTATTGGTGGGTTAACAAAGTCGTTCATGAAGGCCTGGTGTATGTCCTAAAACTGCTTCTACTTGGCTAAGAGCTTGTCTTTCTTAGACGCAAGGAAATAGGTTAGTGACCCAAGACCCTGGGGCATCTGCCAGGAGTGAAAGCCTGCCCCCTTACGGAACACCAGCGGGTTATTTGTTATGAAACCAGTGTGCGAAAATATAGAAAAGAGAGATAAACACCTTAGAATTTAGCCTCTTCGAGGGGGAATCATCCATTACATTACACAAATGAACTATTCTTGGATGATACATATGAAAAGACCTACTTTCTATATATAGGAGTCTAAGGGGTCATAATATAATCAGAGCTGACATAACAATAATAATGTAATGGCACAATAATAACAATAGTGGGCTTCTATGGGGCACAATAATAACAATATGGGGACTAAATGGGCACAAAAATATAATAAGGGGGTTGTACTAATAAAAATAAGGGGTTACACTAGTATTATAGGGACCTAAACATGCCCCTCTCCTTCAAAAAGTGTTGTCCTCAACACTTGAGTAGTTCTTGATGCTTCTGTATAAATTCCTGTCCTCCCATGTGGAATCTTCAGTGGGTAAGATCTTCCACTTGATGAGATACTCTGAAATTGATCTATTGCGTAGCTTTCGATTTCTCGGTTATGTGACTGCTTCAGGTTCCAATATGATTTTTCCTTCCTTGTCAAGTTCTCACAATACTGTTTGAATTGGGATCTTCTGCAACTTTTGAATGAGTTCCCACTCCTTTGGGCATATGGATATATGTAAGGCCTCATGTTTGTGTCAGCCTCCTGCTCATAGCAGGTATTCATCTTTCATGATCGACATGTTTACAGGCCAAATATGTCATACTTTGCATGCCGCAATGTTCCATATTTGCTACTGAGGCAAGGAGGGCACAAACCTTGTCTGCAAGCATTTGGGACAGACCAGTGTGATGACCGATACCCAGACGAGAGGAAGCACAAGATTTCATTCTTCAATTGATGGTACTTTGGAATGTCCAGTGGTTTGGTTGTGTCTATATTTGTGCTCATGTACATTCAAGAATAATTTTGGATGGGGTTTGGGGTTTTGTATCCCAACCTTGGCAATGGCAATAGCACTCTCTGTTTTCATGTGTGGGACAAGATTGTACCCAATTGAAAAAACCATATGTTCAGAAGGATAGTTTTTGTGAAGGAGCTGGAAAATATTTGGATTTCTACAAGGATAACCAAGCTGTGGGAGAAGAAGCCAGTTGGAGCCTAAGAGTGACAACAACATTGAATTAGTAGGAATGAATTTAAAGAGGGACAAGAACACAAAAAGATCTCCTAAATCACCATTAGTGAAGACTGAGAACCATGGATTTGTGAGTGAACAAGAAATTTGTGAGACTAGTGAAGGAAGTTCTGCAACTCTTTGGAAAGATGGCTTATACTGGGTAAGTTGTGGTAATGACACAAGTGGGACAGAAACAAATACAACTGTAGTGACTAATTGGCAAGGGAGTGATCATTCCTCAAGTCATGCCTTGTTTTATGGATCTTCTTGCACTCAGGAAGAGTATAATTATTTTAAAGTTTTGTACACTAATCTGTCTAGGATTGCAAGGGATAATATGCTTCCACCTGAACGACAAAGATTTGGGCTATTATCTAACAGAACTGTTATTTCTTCTTTAAGCATTGATGCCCAACAGAAATAATTACTCATGTTACAATTTCCAGACTGCCCAAACTGCTCCAAAACTTTTGACAGGGGAGATGAAACATCTAGGCTAGATACAAATTACGATAATGAAGAGAAAGAAATTTGTTGTGCTTGCTGGGCATCTGCAGATGGAAGTATCCTTGCTGTTGGTTACACTGATGGAGATATCTTGTTATGGAATATTCCTTTTGGTTCTTCTGGTAAACACCAACATGAAGGCATCGACACTTCTTCAAGTAAAACTTTTTCCAAACTACAGTTGTCTTCCAGCAAAAGAAGAATCCCTGTAATAATATTACGATGGTGTGCAAGAGGAAAGAATACTTCAGGAGGGGGACAACTCTTTGTATATGGTGGAAATGAAATAGGAAGCTCTGAAGTTCTAACGGTTTTGGGCCTGAAATGGTCAGATGGGCTGGAAAAATTGACTTGTATTTCACGCTTAGATCTTGAGCTTCATGGATCTTTTGTAGACATGATACTATTACCAAGTGCTGGAAGCATGTAGAACCATCCATCTGCTTCATTTCTTGTACTCACAAATCCAGGCTATTTACATGCATATGATGGAGCTAGCATATCACAGTCCTCTTTCAGTACAGAAGAGGAGAGGTCTCCCATTTCTCTTCTGCCTGTTCCCATACAAGCACCATTGGTTGAACCTTGTGTAACTGTGACAAAACTTGTACTTCTTCCTAAAAACATGAACGCTTCTAAAATATTATCACAACTACCTTGTGCATTGCAATCAATTGCACCATCCAATCTATCATCTGGCACAAAGTGGGTTGTCACTGGTGGAGTTCATGGTTCGATGTCATTTGATAAGAGTTCCAATGTGGAGATTATTTACATAACTGGGCATGAAAATGGCATTGTTAAAGTATGGGATGCATCAGTGCCTTTTTTTAGGTCTTCTTTGCAGTGTAGAGAATGAGGTACAAAATGTCAATTTAACGGGTAATAATGCACCCATATCAGCATTGGAATTTTGCCCAATTTCAAATATGTTGGTTGTTGGAGATGAGGAAGGTTTGGTGCGGCTTTACAAGCTCAGTGCCAAATCTGCTGAAGTAAGCTGTCATGTTGTTACAGAAGCTGGAAAGCAAGTCCATGTTCTACGTTTTGGGAATGGTTTCCAATGTGTTGCTGCCTTTGTTGTTCATCGATCTCCAATTCGTTCATTTGCATTCACAAATGCAACTCGAGCCTGCATTTCTTCTGAAGATGGGATGGTTTCAGTGGTTGATCTACATTCATTTTCAATTTTGTTCAATGGGAAATGTTTTCCTAGTAGTAGTACAATAGTCATTTCACTGACTATGAAGACAACTATGAAACCAAAGGGTCTCCCACTTTCTCCAACATCTCCAAAATCAGGACAGACAGAAAAAAGATTCACCTGAAGCACCATTCAACATTGTGTTTTTCTTAACCAAGGATGGAAATTTGATCACTATTGATGCTGATACAGGCGTTTTTCTAGGTTCTAAACCTTTACATCCTAAACACCAATCAACTGCAGTGGCATTGCACCTAGTAGACATTTCAATTATTTCTGACATAGAGAGGAGTGAAGATGGAGAGGCACATGCATCATCTCAAGATGGACAACATTCATGTGACAAGAACATAATCCAAGAGGAACTTAATGAAATCCAGGTGGATACTTTCAATGAAACTAAAGGGCAGGGGGAAGCAAAGGAGTGCTTTGAAAATACAAATACAATATCTGGACAGAACTTCGAAAATGTACTTTTATTGCTCTGCTTAGAGGATTCTTTGCGATTGTATTCTGCATTCTCTTTCATTCAGGGAAGTAATCGTTCCATTTGTAAGGTGAAACTGGAGATACCATGTTGTTGGGAATCAACCTTTGTAAACAAGGATAAAAATTTGGTTGGCCTTGTTTTGTTGTATCAGAATGGGGTACTTGAAATACGGTCTTTGCCAGATATGAAAGTTGTGGGAGACATTTCTCTAAATGCCCTTTTACGATGGAAATATCAACCAAACTTACTGAAAAACAATATCATCCTCTACAAATGGACGTATTTCTCTTATTCATAATAAGGAAATGGCTTATGTCTCTCTCCTAGCAAATGAAAATAATCTCAAGATTCCGGACTCTTTGCCATCTTTACATGACAAGGAGCTGGCAGCAGCTGCAGAGGCTGCAGTCAAGGCTAGTTTCCACCAAATACCAAAAAAGAAGCAAATTCATGGTTTCCTTGGTGGCGTTATCAAGGAAATAAAAGGGGGTGTACTAAGACATACAGCCAGCACTGCAGAGAGACCTCCAACAGCAAATACAACTTCAGAACTTTCAAGTGTTTTTGCTTGGTGTCCATTTCCTGAACAAACTGCATCAGAGATAGACATTGAAACTGAAATTCTGGATATTGATGATATTGAAATTGAAGAAGATTCTTCAGCTTCCACTCCATCATCATCTACTCCCACTAGTAGTATAGGATTTGTCTATACAGGGAAAGGTAGCTCAAAAGACAAGGCAAGTGACAGGCAAAAACTACTAGATGAAAAGACAGAGGAACGGAGGCCTAGAAAGTGAACTCCAGAGGAAATTAAGGCTACATATGGCCATAAAAAAGCACTGGATGTTTCTGGGGTGGTAGGGCTTGTAGTGAACAAGCTTCAAGAGAGGGAGAGAGGACTGGGATAGAGTGAGACCAAGATCCTCACTAGTCAATGAGCATGATATGGAACAATTGAACAGAAAGGGCCTTGTAAAAGATGATGGAAAGTGGACAATTTATGGCTACCTTGCCAAACCATCAGATATGATCTGGATTAAGCCATCCATAATTAAATGGTCAATTGAAAGCTACATGAAAAAGGTCTTGGAACCCATGAAGAGGAGACACAAGTTCATCTATATGTTCAGTTAGTGTGAGATGATAAATGCTTTATTTGGTTTGACTGATGGAGGAAAGATTCAGCAATCAAATTGAATTAGAAGAAGGTGAACTACTTGAGCAGAGTTGGGAATGTTAGTCAGATGATCCAAATCATGGCCAAAAAACTGCAATTGATATTAACAACGATGAAAAAGATATTATAGATCATACAATTCAAGGAGGTGAAACAATACAACAAAACATGAAAGAAAGATTTGGTTATGGAGATCGTACAAGTAAAGATACATATAATCTGAGCAAATCTGAGAACAAAACAACAGCCCCCAATATCAGAGAGGCTGCACCACAGCATCGAAACATTGAAAGAGCATGTGGTGATTCAAATCATAGTCAAAGAGATGCAAATTCATGGCTAAGTTAACTATAGTGAAAAGCAGAGCTGAAGCAATGGGCATCAATCTTCATATCCTTTGTTTGACATAGTGTTCAACAAATAAAGGACTTAATTTCTATTATTTTTTGTGGATTCTCTATTCTTGTATTCAAATATGGAGTCAGCAGTGCATAATCTAGATATCAAAACGTCCAACCATTTATTGCGAGGTCTCCGTTTGTAGAGGAGTATCAAACACTATTCAAACTTCCATCAGATTTTATTAGTTGGGGAAGGGGACTTTTCATTTTCGTTAGCTTTGGCCAATGCATTTGGATCTGCAGAAAACATGGTTACCACCTCTCTTGACAGTAAAGATAAGGTACTACAGTTGTATAAATCAGCCCATGAAACGCTCTCAAATTTGGAGAGGCTGGGAGCCAACATACTTTTTGGTGTTGATACAGCAACGATGGAGAAGCACCATATCATAAGAAAAATGAGGTTCCATAGAATTGTCTACAATTTTCCCCACGCAGGTTTCTATGGACGGGAATCTGCTAAGACAGTTATCAAAAAGCATCGTTACCTGTTGAAGATGTTTTTCATGAATGTGAGGACTATTCTTAGCGTAGATGGAGAAATTCATGTTACTCACAAAGAAAGTGACCCGTATAAAAAATGGGAGTTGGTGAAACAAGCAGAAGAATGTGGATTTCTTTTGAAAGAATTAGTTCCCTTTATAGTATCTGAATATCCTGGCTACGCTAATAGAAAAGGATCTGGGAGAAACATTGATCGCACTTTCCCACTGGGAGAATGTCGAACCTATAAGTTTGTCCTCGGTTCAGAAAACTTTATGAAACCTGAATCTGAAAGGAAACAGATAACTGCAGGTGAAATGGAAAGGGTGTATTCAGCCAAAATAGCACAAGCTGATTCAGACATGTCACTAAAGGATTTGAAGGTGAAATTAAATAAGGAACTCAATAGAAATTATGAATTAATGAAGCAAAGAGATGAGATATTTCTCCAAACTAAATAAGCCTTAAGATTACAAGTGGATGCAGTTAAGCAGAGAGACAAGATTGTATGGAAGTGGAAAGTAGGATTTTTTGTCTTCGCTATTATATTTATCTTTTTCAATACTTTTTTCACCCCCTCAGCACCGCCTGAACCTCAGCAGCCTAAATCCTTCTGGATTTGAAGGGAAACTCATCAAGCTGAAGGGACAGCCACTACCACAATCTAAAAAGGTAAAAATCATTTTTTAAATCTATGGAACCACCTAAACGATACCGACAAAAGGATTCTGTAGTGTCCTGTCTAGGGTGCTAGACTAGGCTATATTTATTATCGACCAGGATGCGTAGACTTAGAGGCATGCATCTAAAGTATATAGACATAAAGGATTATTAGTTAAGTGGTTATGATGGTAGGTCACAGGACTTCTTTACGGAACATTGAGGTATGTTACCTATCACCCAAACACTCAGGTCACTCACTTAATCTACCTAATTACAACATTGTCATTCAATTCATTTATCGAATTAAAACGTTGTGTATCATTACAAACCAAGATTTTAATCCCCTTACAGAGACACCATGCATAAAACCCTTGTTCAGCAAATACTCAACATTCACTAACATTCATGCAAGATAAAAATATACAGAAATCGTAAGCACACTTTGAAATGATAACAGGGTTCATGACATTGCTTTAAAAGACAACAAAGGATCGAATCCCTTACAGGATACGATTCACGATCTCAGTGATGAACTGTTCAAGAACGATCATAAACATAAACCATACGCATTCTATTGAAATCAACAATCGATTCTAATCACTGCGCATATCATTTAATACCCTAAGTTGCAAATGAAAAGAAAATAACAGTATACCAAGTTAACACAGGGCCCGTCCGCGTTCCAGAGGTATACTAGACTGTGATCAAACAATTATCAAATCAACGCAAGAAGATCGTGATTGAAACTATGTCCTTGATATTAAATTCAAACTCTGTTTTCAAACGAAACAATGATGATAATCCACTGACTACTCAGAACTGTGTTTACATATGGTCTTACAACCCCTTACATTTCGAAAACGAATGTACATTCATGATGTGGCTGTTGCCGCTTTTACCATGTCATGATCTTTTTAAAATGTTTCTATCCTAAACTGATTTCAAAAAGGAACAAAACTAAATCAATTTTAGAATGCTTGCTGTTGCTGCCTTTGTCGCCAACATGCTATACTTTGACCTTCGTTGACCGCGCATGTAGGAGGTTCGATTCTGCTATAGGATAGGTATTCGTCCATGCTTGGACATTCTGCTTTTCATCCCTACCCTTCGCTCTATCCTAGCTGTCATGCCACATGTCAAACAATAAACCAATTACAGGATGTTGGAACTTCCTGTAGCCATTTTACCAAAAATTCCTAATTCGTTAACATAAAACTCCTAAATCAATTTCAATGCATTTTAATAACTATAGGACTATTAACTAATCAATTTTCAAGGGATCTAAGAGATATATGACGGAAAGAGGTAGGAAAATGATATGTTTTAGGAGGAAAAAGGAGGTCATGGAATGGTACCAACAAATTCCATGCGCAGTTATTACAGAGTTATGGCCATGAGGCCAGCGCACAGCTCCAGGACCACCGTTCGACCATTTTGAGGCTGCTCTCTCATACGCAGCCCTCAGTTGCATAACTTCAGTTGCCAGCTGCCCCAGAACACCTGTTTTAGATATTTTATGCATTCATTACCAACACAACTTAGCATTAAAAACTATTTTGCTACAGATCTCTTTGGGATCTGTTTTGTTAGATATTTTTTAGTGATTTTTCACTTGACAGCGGCTCAAGGGCTAGGATGTAAATATTTTCTATTTAAACCACCCTATGGACTGTTTTAAGGTGTGGTTGTTTGACTGAGTCATTCGAGACTTGTGCTGTAAACCTGAGAGTTTCTACGATCAAAGATGGCTGGAACATTTGGATTATGAACTGTCTGTTGTGGATTTGATGGCTCAAGAGCTAATTACAGGATTCCCGTGCTCTCTTCATGGCTCAATAAGTCTTTCTTGCCTCTGTTTTCAGTTTTAATGTGTTTATATCGCTTTTGTGTCACGATCTAAATAACAGAAAAGAAGAATAGCTCAGAATTCACTTAACAGCACTCTGTGCTCAATTCCTGTTATTTCTCTATGTTCTCTTCTAAATTAGCCTATGAATATGAATACCTCTTGGCTCATATTTACACTAGTTTCCTTCATATATGAATATCGTTTAGGAAATCTTGATTGCTCCTATATAATTTTCACTGACCTTCCCTCTGTTAGCGTGATGAAAGCTACTTAATTTCCTTTCATTCCCTGACCTCCATTTCATCTCATTTCCAGCTTGAATATTGGTCCATGTGTAGCTATCCTGCTCTGTATTCCTCTTCCGTCAAAGAAAACAAACCCTTCAGTCCACATTCATTGACTCCATGCCTAATGGTCTGAACTCCTTACGCTTCGCATGCCAACTCCGCCTGAATAAATCAACCATCCCGCCAAACTCAAACAAAAACCCATGTGCATCATATCTAGCCTGAAATCATTCCCTAAACAAAGCTAGACCCCAAAGAGAAAGCCCTCTCTGACTGCTGGTAGGCTAGGACCGGCAGTCCAAATCTTGGTCTGTGGTTACCTCCGCCATATCCCTTAAGGAGCCAAGGGACAACCTGAGCGATAACAGTTTGGAGGAACACTTTGTGGAATCAAATGAATAACATGATCATGATCATGAATAGGTAGGAGGCCTTTGGGAGTCTCAAATACCTTGGAATGATTGTCCAAAACGTTTTGGAGATCTGGAGAAATACATGATTTCGGTGTGGGATCCTCTAGTGAACATAACTGTGCAATTACACCCCGTTGTTCTTTATTAAGAAGCTTTGTCATGCTGTTAGATTTTATTATCTTTCCAGGTTTTCCTTCGATACACCTCAATTCAACTTCCTTTCCTTCCCAGAAAAAATTCAAGAAAAGTTCTTGAAAATTAAAAGCTATCGTACCCAAAGATTGTACCCATTGGACTCCTAGTAAAACATCAACACCACCCATTGGAATGGAAAGAATTGGGCTATTCAATACATATTATTCCATGGATAGCTTGATATTATGGCACTTTCCAGAGCAATTTATGGTTCCTACACTTGCAACCATCACTTGACACTCCAGTGTTGGATATAGGAAGCAATTCAATTCCTTGGCTATCTTACAATCAATAAAATTATGGGTACTTCCCGAATCAATCAACACTCTTACCTCTTTGTTCTTGATATGTCCTCCTGTATTGATAGTTTGAGCAGTGGTAATTTCTTCCAATGCATTACAAGATATGGCCAGATTGATTTATTGAGACTCGATGTGATCTTTCAATTCTTGAACATTTTTCTTCTTGATATGTCCTTCTATATTGATAGTTTGAGGAGTGGTAATTATGTCCAATGCATTACAAGATATGGTCAGATTCATTTCTTCTTTCTCGATGTGATCTTTCACTTCTTGAATCTTTTTCTTCTTGATATGTTCTTCTATCTTGAGAGTTTTAGGAGTGGTAATTATTTCCAATGCTTTACAACATATGGTCGGATTCATTTCTTCTTTCTCTGGGGTTGGTTCCTGGTGTATATACTCTTCTTTTGACGTTTCTTCATCCTTTTCTTCCTCCTCTCCACAATCAATGTAAAATAATTTCTTCTCAACATACCTATGACCTTTAATGTATTTGTTATCGCAATTGTAACAAAGCCCTTTTTCTCTTTTTTCTTCCAATTGTTGTGGTGTAACCCTTGTAGGTTGTGGAAGGCTAGGAGAAACAACACTCCATCTTTAATAGTTGTGAGGGGAGACTCTTGTTGCCATAAATGCTTTCCACTGTAACAAAGCCCCTTTCTCTTTTGTCTTCCAATTGTTGTGGTGTTGCTCTAAAAGAAGGCCGCCTTGTATCCTCATAATGTGTTATCATTTCCTCCGTGAAAATTGACCACGTAACAAGTTGTTTACGAGAACAAAGCCCTTTATACCATAAAAATTGATCCAGTTCTAAATATGAAGATGCAATACATACCTTTTGTAATAGTGGTACACCATGTAGATCAAATATTGCTCCATCTGTAGTACCCAATTTATTGGATCCTTTCCATCAAACTTCCTCATATTGCCTTTTCTTGATCTCAGGAGCTCGATCTTGAAATGATTGTAACTTTGTACTTTCATATCTCAAAGTTCTGAAATTGTCTCCTGCAGTAGCCCTCTGAGTCCTCTTTCTAACCCTGCAAGTTTGATCAGAATTTGATTCTCCAAGAAAGAGTTATGCCCAATGTCCTAAGATGACATGATTATATAATGTTTCAGTAGAGCGAACTTGTATGATGTGCCCCGTGTCACTGTTTCGACCTTCAGATCTGAAAACTATGCACAAAAACAGTCTGTCCTCTTTCTGTAACTTCTTACGAAATTTCAATTTGTTGCTCAGAGAGAAAGTTATGACGATTTTCCCAAGGTCACCTGTTTAGAATGTAATTCAGGAGTCTACAAAAACCCTAACTACCTCAGATCATATATTCAAAAATATAGTGAGAAAAGACCTGAAATTCGTACCCGAGATTCAAAACGATTTGTTCTCAAATGGGTTTTTTCTTTAGCTTCTGAAACTTCGTAGCAAAAAGGTTATAGCGAAAATACCACAATGACTTGTTTTATATGAAGTCTTGGATCTTGCAAAAACCCTAACTTGCTCAGATCATATCTCCGAAAATATAGTGAGACAAGATCTGAAATTTAGACGCGCGGTTCAGCAAGATTCTTCTCAAATGGGTTTTTTTGTAGCTTCTTAAACGTCGCAGAAAATAAGTTATAGCGAAAATACCACAATGACCTGTTTGGAATAGCGAAACCATAGAATCCAAAGCTCTGATACCAAATGTTATGAAACCAGCTCACAAAAAGATAGAAAAGAGAGATAAACTCCTTACAGTTCAGCCTCTTCGAGGGGGAAACCTCCTTTACATTACACAAATTAACTATTCTTGGATGATACAAATGACGAGACCTCCTTTCTATATATAGGAGTCTAAGGGGTCATGATCTAATCAAAGCCGACATAACAATAATAATGTAAGGGCACAATAATAACAATAGTGGGCCTCTATGGGGCACAATAATAACAATATGGGGACTACATGGGCACAACAATATAATAAGGGGGTTGTACTAATAACAATAAGGGGTTACACTAGTAGTATAGGGACCTAACATTATTCCAAGTGGCATGGTTTTCCTTGAATAACAGTGATGAGTCAGACGCCATTCGCAGATAACAGCTAGAGATCGTTGTCCTCACTGTTGGTTTGACCACTAAGTTATGTTAGGTTTTCCTAGTTGCGAAAAAAAAAATCCTTCATGGGGGTTCACTCTCCTACCAATTTAGTTGATAATGATCTTGAGCTTCTGGAACATAATTCGACGTTGGATATGGATTCGTTAACCATAATATCATCATTTTACCCTTCGGATAGTTTACATATTGGCCCTAATTCGAGGCAGAATATTACCATTAGAAAGGAGTAGGGGGTAAATATAAGAATGTTTTGTCCAATGATCTAGGCTTCATTTGCATTAGTTGTAAAATTTCTGGACATTCTACACTCATTGTGGAATTAGATAGTGTGGATTTAGATTCTCGGGCTCTTAGAGGTACTTCGCCCATTTATAATATGCCCCCATGGCACTTATGTCATTAAACATCTGAGGCTTGAGGAATGCCCCTAATAGGTTATCCATGTGACATTTGATTAATTTTCATCGGCCCTTAGTCATCTTTATCTCGGAAACTATGGTGCCTCGGGAAAAGGCATGGGCTTACCTTTTAAAACTTGGCCCATGATGGAGGGTTTGTATGATGGATGCCTTTGGTCAATCTGGGGGCCTGGTTGCTTTATGGGATCCACGAGTCATTAATTTTTTTCCTTGCAAATCTTTTCCAAGAATCATTCTTTTGGGTTTTTCCAAGGGTACAAATTTTCGCCTCCATATTTTAAACATGTATGCTCCATATTCCTCTAGACATGACTTTTGAAATCACATGGATTGTTGTGTTTTGTTGAAGATAAGCTCGCTAGATTTGGTAAGTGACCTAAATTTGAATGTGGCTGCTAAGAAATCTGGGGCATAAAATGTAAAATGGACCAAATGGGGGAATTTTTTAAAGGAATTTTTGGACAAACTATTTAGTGAATATAATTCTAGATCCTATGATTCCTACTTGGAGAAATGACTAATCTAACATAGAGGGGATTTCGAAGCAATCGAACCATTTCTTGGTCCATGAAAATCTTGTGGAATGGCTTGGCATGTTGCGTTCATGGGCTTCTCCGTCATTATTGTCTAATCATAATCTAATTTTCCTCCATTGGCACTGGGAAAGCAATTGGAAGGGCTTACCTTTTAAATATAAGCATTATTGGTTTAAGGACAAGGATTTTGATATACTAGTTCGGGACACATGGTCAATTTTTTTATTATTCCAGATATTTCTCAGATGGATCTCATTAGTCGTAAGATTAATAATTTGAAAAAGGTGGTGAGAAGTTGGGAACGAGGAAAAAAGAAAAGAAACATTAAATAATTAATTGATATTGATAAAACACTTATTGAGCTGAGAGGCTCATTCTACAGCCCAATATGATGTGTAACATTGTCCATCCATCATCAAAGTTGAAATTTTACTCATGTCAGCCAAAATAAAAAAATCTAAAAATAAACAAAATTTAAATAAATATAAAAAACATTTAAATAATATCGGCTCATAAAAAAATTTGCACGTGAAAAAATTGGATCTCTCTTGGCTCATGTTAGATCCATATTTAAGATGGAACTATGTTGGTTGTATTATCAGATCCTATTGTTCCTAATTACTTCTATGATGCTCAAAAACATATGGCTTTGGCACTTGAAGGGTGCAAATGCCATATTTTAAACCTTCAAGAGGAAGCATGGAGGCTTAAAAGTCAAGTCATGCAACCTGGGTTGTAGGGGCAACAAAAATACAATTTTTTTCATAATTTTTCCTCTAAAAGGAGGAAAGAGAATACAATATGAGAATTGAAGGATGGCGAGGGTAGGTATATAACATCACAAGAAGATATTCAACAGGAAGTTGTTCGATTTTTTGACGACCAATATTGTGCTAGGTTAGGGGTGGATATAAAGAAATAAATGGAGATCATTCAACTGCATCCAAAAATATTCAGTGATGAAGAAAGCGATAATATAGGAAGTTTGATCATTTCTAATGATTTGATGTTGGTTTTATATTATTTGGCTAGGGACATGAGTCTAGGCCTACATGGGTGGTTTGTGGCGTTATTTCTACATTTCTTAGATATCATGGGGCATGATCTATTGCCATTGGAAGAGGAGTCACAACTCTTTGTTCTACCTCTGGTGTACTAAATGCCACTTTCATTACACTTATCCCTAAAGTTTATAGTGCTACAACTTTTGTAGATTATAGTCCCATCTCTTTATGCAATACTATATATAAAATGATTTCTAAGATCGTTGTTTCCCAGTTTAAAGCCACATTGTCAAAATTTATATTTCTTGAACAATTATGTTTTCTATCTAATTGATAGATTTAGGACACGGTGGCAATTGCTCAAGAATGCATAAATACCATCAAGGTAAAAAAGAAGGATGCGTCTTTATTGAAACTAGACTTAACAAAAGCCTATTATTGTGTTGATTAAGAAATTTTAAGAATGATTTTACATAAGATTGGTTTTTCTGTGTGAGTCATTGATTAGATTATGGCATGCATCTCTTCTGCAAACTTTGTGGTATTAATCAATGGGGTACCTTCATGTTTCTTTAAGGCCTCGAGAGGATTGAGACCGGGTTTCTCTCTTTCCCCTCTTTTATTTCTAATGATCATTGATGGTTTGAGTAGGAAGATAGCAGAGGTCTACTATCATGGATTATCATCGGGATGTAGAATAAAAAAAAGGTTATCCATCACACATCTTATTTTTGCGGATGATGTTCTTATCCTAGGGGCAATTTATGTTTTTTCATGGAAAAATTTACATCAAATTATTTACTCCTTCGATGATGCATCAGGTATCTATATGAGAAAAACAAAATCAGTTTTGATTTTTGCATCTCCAAATGAGGTATCGATATTGGAGATTGCTAAATTATTTGTTGTTGAGGCGACTCCAATGGACAATGGCTTCATATACCTTAGTTTCATCTTGAAACGATATAAATATGGTATCAGAGACTGGGAGTGGCAGATTGATAAATTTTAACATAGGTTGTTGATATGGTCACATAAATGGCTTACTATGGGAGGAATATTGGTTCTTGTTCAGTGAGTTCTACAAGGTATCTGGATCTATTGGATGCATCTTTATATGATGCCAAAAAATATCATTAAGCGGATAAATTCCTACATATCAAAATTTATTTGGGTTTGTTCTAGCGATGCCAAAAAGATTCATCTAGTGTGTTGGGAGGAACTTTCTAGGCATAAGGAGGATTGGGGATGGGGAATAAAAAAAATTAAACATTTTGGGTGGCCTTTGTTGGTTAAGAGTTCGTGGCACACCCTGAATGGTACTCGCATTTGGTAGTAGATCATCAAGGAAAAGTACCTAAAAAAACAATCATTCTTGGTATGGATAAAAGAAGAAGCATGAGTTCCATACTCAGTTTCATATATCTAGAGTAGTATCATATGAAAATAAAACATCAGTTGATCGAGAATTTACAGTGGGAGATCATAACAGGTACACATGTGGATATTGGTTTGGACCCAATTAAAGGTTTCAATGGGGAACATTCTGTTGGGTCTCCGTTTTGTCCTATTTTTTTTTATCTATTTCTCACATGTTGTCGATTGGCTAAATGATTATTTTTGAAGAGTATTTGCTACTTCTTTGTTTTAACAGGATTAAAATAACATTAATGAGAGTTTAATTAAGGCTTGTATGTTGCAGGATTTAAATTGGTTTTATTATACTTTGGGATGTGCCTGCACCATTGCACTTACCCGCTTGCAACATGCATTGAGATTTCTACACTAGTTACAGTGGGCTTCCTACACTCCGAAGGATTCCTCGATTGAACTCACATTCTCTTTGCCTGTACTCGAAACTTCCATTCATGGAGATCAAATTGTGCTTTAACACTACAGCAGTAATTGAGAAGGCTCGGCCAAAACCAAATACGATGAAAGATTAACAATATCAATCGTAAATATGATGATAAATACCGAGCTTCACTCGAGCAGAAGATAGAGATTTTGTTTGGCAAATTAACCCAAGATATCCCCAACACAGTAGTAGAATTTATAGACACATTGAATTTTCTCCGTTGATGTCAAAAGTGGGTACGCTTATGGATCAAAGCGTCCTAGGAATCGAACAACTATCTAAGCTTCATGAATTATTGAGTGATTATTTGAGAAGAAAGTGTGGGCTCCAACATGTGGGCGAAGTTAGATCAGAGGTTCAATTCGACGGGCATTATGTTGAGCCTAGGAGTTATATTCAGGGAGCAGCATTTGGATCTGCCCAACTACGCCTTGTGGGTGTTATATGACATCCCTGTTCATCCAACCAACATTCGTTAGTTACAGTTAACAAAGTGAGTTTCTGTTCCTAGTTTTCTGTAAGGATAAAAAGGAAAACATGAGAGTTGTGGGATTGTTTGCAGTAATAAGCATATTCTTTGCATCATTGGTAGGTTTGACATTTATAGAATACTCATAAGAGACGGACCTTAGTATTGGGATAATCTGCATTGTATGCATCGCCAGATAGTAATGATATGGAGATCTGGTGCTCGATAATTCTGGGTCAATAAGAATCTGATCGAAGCAGTTATGCGTCGATGACAACCTATGAGTAGCTCACGCAAGGAGAAAATCTCTCAGTCAAATTGCACCTTCCAACAACAACCACTCCAGGAAAAGAGGAACGATTTACTAGAATTGTTTCCTCTTTTGAAACTCAGTTTCAAATTAATTCCTAATTCGGCAAACTATTAATAATCTTTCAGTATTTTAATTAGCTATTGAAAAAGCCCCAATTTGGAAATCAATGCCTATATAAACTGCTTGGAGTGATAGTCAGCTTAATTAATGAATTAATTACAGTAAGGAAGGAAATCGACCCAGCGAGGGATAGTGCACATCAGAGGAAGGCGCATAAGGGAAGAGGAGCTATCCCAATGTAGGCTCAC
This sequence comes from Pinus taeda, assembly GCA_000404065.3. Classification (NCBI taxonomy): domain Eukaryota; kingdom Viridiplantae; phylum Streptophyta; class Pinopsida; order Pinales; family Pinaceae; genus Pinus; species Pinus taeda. Next base: position 185,054 of record APFE031651916.1, read on the forward strand.
GCAGCTCATAACCAGTGGATCACTCCTCTTGCTTGCTAGAGCTGAGAATTTTCTGCGTGATGTAAAAGATTGTGTTTTTTTTTAATTAATTGAAGTAATTTTTATACATGTTTTTTCTATTCATCCATTGCATCTTAATGAATCTAATTACTGTGTGAACCAGGTTAAGCGAGGGTGTGAGCTGGCTGGGTTGGCCACCAGACCAACTCGACACCGCTCTCATATTTTAAATAGCATTTCAATTCTTGTTGTTTGTTGTGTGAATTTGATTCATTTACAGTTTCTTTCTGCCTTCAATTAATGTCATTTCATTTGCTGCAACGTTTTCCCTTCAGCTCGAAACCTCATTAATTTGCCGCATTAAGAAATTATTCATGTCCTTGAGATTTGTGCTTACACTTGGGATATTTCTCCAGTTTGTTTTATTCATGAAAGCAAATCGTGTCATGTTGAAAACAACAGTATTTACTTTCCATTAAACTTCTGGAGAGTTTGCAAGATTTATTTTCAGGGCAAGGAAGGCGAGAGATTTACATTAATTTAATTGCTTTCAAATTTTATTTATGCAACATATTTACTTGACGATGTTTCAAGTTAACCTTCCACAGAATTATTGTAGGTAGAATTAGTTTAAGAAGAATGGTTTTGAATTGTTTTTGAATTTATTCCAGCATTTACAGTGTTTTTGTTATTATGCCGGCACTGCTTGATTTCTAGTTCAGTTTTCCTTCTGTTCGCTTATAATTAGAATTTCCTTTCGCATTGTTAATGCCTTTTATTTCCAGAAGGTTTAATTGTTTGATTGGTTTTTTCTTGAATTCTCTTTAGCGCGGGATTTCATTTATTGATGAGATTAATACCCAAGATAGACTAGCATTTGTTTTGCAGGTTGCCAGGGGCTCTCTCTGGTATTTACAGTTTTGTGTCTTGAAGTTCACGAACTTTCTAGATTGACAGATTAAATGTTGGTACATTTGTAGACCCTATATTGCACCCAACATTTTGGCGCCATTGCCGAGGAGGTGCTTAGGGGATTGACCTTGGTAACCTGCTACAGTTTGGTTTTCTCTTTTTTTGCAAATTTTATTTACTTTGAATTTATTCTTTGAATTTGTTTCTTTCCTACATTCTTTTTAAGTTTTTTTTCATTTCTTGGGTGTTGTAAGAACCCCCCCTTTATCTATTCAACCACATGCTAACAATATACACCAACTAGCTTGTAAAGATAAAGAAATGGTATTTCGAGGCATTTTTTTTTTAATGAAGAGTTTTGGGGCTAATATGAATCATTCAATGCACCTATTTCACTAATTAGTTTCCATGAATATTCAAAGAAGGAGTCTCGAATTAGTACATGGAGAACCTCTTTAGGTTTGGTAAGAAATGGAAAACATTGTTACTTTTGAATTTCCTACGAAAGAGCTAGCACTGGCTCAAATGCATAATATTCCCCCATCTGCACTACTAAACTTTCATGGTTTGGAAAATGAAGACCCAAATACATTCTTATTTGAGTTTGAAGTACTTTGTAGAGGATATGGTTATTGTACTAATTCTCAAAGGTTGCAAGTGTTTCCTCTTACTCTTAAAGGAGCAGCTCTCCGATGGTTCATGAGCCTTGGAGGGAACTACATTCAAACATGGGAAGACATGAAGAATGTATTCTCGGAGAAATATCAAGACTATTGCCAGGTCCGTGAAGATATTTTTGGAATAAAACAAAGGGAAAATTAAAGCTTGGAGGATTATGTGGAGCGATTTAGATACAACATCCAAAAATAAAAACCTAAGAATTTGGTAAAAGAGACCTTGAAAGCACTCCTACTCAAAGGAATCAAAGATGAATTTTAGAACCTTTAAATTTGATAGGAGAAGGTGATGTTTCTCACTTACCATATGATGATGTTTGTAAATTATGCATTAGTTATTCAAGAGCAATCTCCAAGATCAATAAGAATTCTAGAGAACTTTCTTCTCAATTTTTGGAATCTAATACAAAAATAGGAGCTATAAAATCTTTTCTAAACTTACAATTGGATGATTTGCAGAAAGAATGGAAGTAGTGTAAGGAGGATCATTCAACAAATTATTTCCATCATTGTCAGGGTTTCAACAAGTATTTAAGGAATCAAGTAAGGAAATAAATCGATCGTCGGGTATAACTAATACTTGGAGTAATATTTATTGTCCCCAACAGGTTCCTCAACACATATATAACCCCACAGTTCCATGGCAGACTTATAATCCTCCTTTGATGCAATATCCCATCATATTCCTGCAATGGCCCTCTCCCTCGAGCCAGATATTCCCATAGCCTCAAGCATGGTTTGCAGCCTCCTCTCTAGGGAAATTCCCCATGCAAATTCCATTACCTGAGCCATAACAGTTGCAATTCCCAACCAATGTACCACCATGTTATCCCTCTCTATGGTCCCAACCATTTGTGCAACCAAACCCTAATTTCAATAATCATGTTGCAAATGAATTTAAAACACCTATTTTTCCTACTCGCTCCCCTATCAAATGTAATGTCATATCTTTTAGAGAGGAGAGAGGAGTGAATTCAGAAAATTCCCCTATTACAACACATCATTTACCTCGGGAAGAAACTTTAATCCATAAACCATTAGAGCAGCAATATATGGTTGGAACTTGTTCGAAAACTGTTGTTGAATCTCACAAAGAAGAAAACCCTAGAGTTTCCCTTAACCATCCTTGTCAATCTAAAGAGAGGAATCTTCAAGTTGTGGAAGACCTATACAAGTTTGAGAACCATGAATATGTGTGTCCAATTGAATCTTGGTTCCAAACAATTGTTAGTACACCCTATTCCCTCATCATTCAAAAACTCTCAGTACCATATCAAGTAAGTAAGTTGGTTTCTCATACTTCGATATGCGTTAAAATGTGCATTTTAAAGCTGAGTGTGAGTATATTTATTATTTTGTTATGCACATGACTTCATTGGAAGTATGCCTTCACTTAAAGGTGATATTTCTTTCTTTAAAAATAGTGTAGGATAATAGGATAATAATGAATAAAAATGCATAACAACACTCATGAGCTTGTGATTCCCTAAAAGAAAAACTTTTGAAATTTCTATTATCATGCACTCTCATGGTAAGACTTGTCAGAAGAAATTTATGCTTAATACCTCATATTTTAAAGTGACTTTGATTGTTGATCAACATGTCAGTCAAGGATATTGTTTTAAGTTACATGTAATACATTTTCCTATTCTAACAAACTATCATCCAGAAAATATTTTCAAATTCCTCTTTGAAGGGACCAGTGAAAAACCTCCTATGGTGGACCACGCCTACAAAACTCTAATAAGCTTTCATAAAGAACCCTAACGTGATCAACTCAAGGAATTAATAAGTTCTTAGGGTAGCATGACCAAGCGATAAAGAATAGTAATTAAAAACTTTTCATGCCATCCTGCACTCTTAATGAGTATATTTGCTTCCCCACCTATTAAGTAACTCAGAGTTTTTTTATAAAAACATAAACGAATTAATTGAGGGATAGGAGGTCTCATTGCGAGCCAACCTACTATGATCATGGGTCCTAAGGAGAATGACATTACCGCACTAGTCACCAAGCCAGGGTAATGGCTTTCAGTTGAAAAGCTGGAAGACGAGGGGTCTCATTGCGAGCCGGCTCATCCATTCTTGTTAGTTCTCGTGAATGGCACTGTCGATAGCTGGTTACCAAGCCAGGACAACGACCCTATATTAACTTATATAAAGAAAAAAAGTAAATGTTCTTAAACGACTCTAAATCTATATCTAATAGGTGGGACAAAAACATTTCATAAGGTTAAAAGGTATCCCTGTCGAGGCTATGGATGCCTGCTGGAAGCAGGGCCATGCCTGTGGTATTAAAGTTGACTCTAAACTATAATTTACTTGGTTGTATTTTCTTTCCATGAACTCACTATCAATCTCTTTGAGAATGGCTTTAAAATCCTTATGTTGTTATACCTTGGAGTTCTATCTTTTTGGAATGACTTTTATGGATGTGGGACCCTTAGTGTAGATAATTCACTGTGCCCAGACAAGAGGAGCTTCAACTATACATGGATAATGGTAAAATAATTACTCTGGGAAGGTATTGCTATGTCCACTTTTAACACCATGGCTTTTAAATCATGTCACTCATGACTACAACGAGGATTTCAAAGTGTAGCTTTTGATTAGGGATACCTGCGAGATATCCTTTTGAAAATTTTAAAAGTTAGCTATTAATAACACCATCCGTGAAATTTAGTTTTTCATGACAACTTTCATTTTAGGTTTTCTTGAAATCATTTTAAGCAAATAAAGAGTCAAGCAAACACTCTATTTTAGAGCAAGCTTTATCTAGCGTAGGAAAGGTGATCACGAAAAACTGCTGGAACATCATTTTGAAACACCTACAAATATTCTAATTTTGTTTTTTGTGAGGAAGTAACAACACCAGATTTCCTTGCATGAGGACATGCAAGATGGTCAGCATGGGGGGATGTTGGGTCTCTGTTTTGTCCTATTTTTTATCTATTTCTCTCATGCTATCGATTGGCTAAATGATTATTTTTGAAGAGTATTTGCTACTTCTTTGTTTTAACAGGATTAAAATAGCATTAATGAGAGTTTAATCAAGGCTTGTATGTTGCAGGATTAAAATTAGTTTTATTATACTTTGGGACGTGCCTGCACTAGTGCATTCACATGCCTACACCATTGCACTTACCTGCCTGCACCATGCATTGGGATTCCTACACTAGTTACAGTGGGCTTCCTGCACTACAAAGGATTCCTGGACTAAACTCACATTCTCTGTGCCTGTACTCGAACCTTCCATTCATGGAGATCGAATTATGCTTTAACATAGCAGTAGTAATTGAGAAGGCTCGGCCAAAACAAAATACAATGAAAGTTTAACAAGATCAATCATAAATATGATGATAAATATTGAGCTTCACTCAAGCAGAAGATAGAGATTTTGTTTGGCAAATTACCCCAAGATATCCCTAAGCCAATAGTAGAATTTATAGACACACTCAATTTTGCTCCGTTGATGTCAAAAGTGGGTACGCTTATGGACCAAAGTGTCCTAGGAATCAAACAACTATCTAAGATTCATGAATTATTGAGTGATTATTTGAGAAGAAAGTGTGGGCTCCAACATGTGGGTGTAGTTAGATCAGAGGTTCAATTCCACGGGAATTATGTCGAGCCTAGGAGTTATGTTCAGGGAGCAGCAATTGGCTCTGCTCAACTATGCCTTGTGGGTGTTATACGGCATGCCTGTTCATCCAACCAACATTCTTTAGTTACAGTTAATGGAGCAGGTTTCTGTTCCTAGTTCTTTGTAAGGATAAAAAGGAAAAGATGAGAGTTGTGGGATTGCTGGCAGTAATAAGCATATTCTTCACATCAATGTCCGGTTTGACATTTAGAGAATACTCATAATAGACAAACCTTAGTATTGGGACAATCTGCATTGTAGGCATCACCATATAGTAGTGATATGGAGATCTGGTCCTCGATAAGTCTGGGTCAATACGAATCTGATCGGAGGATTTATGAGCCGATGACAACCTGTGAGCAGCTCATGCAAGGAGAAAATCGCTCAGTCAAATCGCACCTTCCAAAAACAACCACTTCAGGAAAAGAGGAACGATTCACCAGAATCGTTCCCTCTTTCGACACTCAGTTTCAAATTAATTCCTAATTCGGTAAACTGTTAATAATCTTCCTGTATTTTAATTGGCTATTGAAAAAGCCCCAATTTGTAAATCGATGCCTATATAAACTGCCTAGAGTGATAGTCAACTTAATTAATCAATTAATTATAGTAAGGAAGGAAATCGACCCAACCAAGGATAGTGCGCATCAAAGGGAGGAGCAGAAGGGAAGAGGAGTTGTCTCAATGTAGCCTCACGTAGTTCATAACTGGTGGATCACTCCTCTTGCTTGCTGGAGCTGAGCATTGTCTGCATGATGTAAAAGACTGTGTTTTTTTAATTAATTGAAGCAATTTTTATTCATGATTTGTCTATTCATCCATTACATCTTAATGAATCTAATTACTATGTGAACCAGGTGAAGCGAGGGTGTGAGCTGGCTGGGTTGGCCGCCAGAGCAACTCAACACCGCTCTCATCTTTTAAATAGCGTTTCGATTCTTGTTGGTTTGTTGTGTGAATTTGATTCATTTACAATTTCTTTCTGCCTTCAATTAATGTCATTTCATTTACTACAACGTTTTACCTTCAGCTCGAAACCTCATTAATTTGTCGCATTAAGAAATTGTTCATGTCCTTGAGATTTGTACTTACACTTGGGATATTTCTCCAGTTTTTTTTATTAAATGAAAGCAAATCGTGTCATGTTGAAAACAACAATATTTACTTTCCATTAAACTTCTGGAGAGTTTGCAAGATTTATTTTCAGGGCAAGGAACGCGAGATATTTACATTAATTTAATTGCTTTCAAAAGTTATTTATGCAACATATTTACTTGACGATGCTTTCAAGTTAACCTTACACAGAATCAGTGTAGGTAGAATTAGTGTAAGAAGAATGGTTTTGAATTGCTTTTGAATTTATTCCAACATTTACAGTGTTTTTGTTATTATGTCGACACTGCTTGATTTCTAGTTCAGTTTTCCATTTGTTCGCTTATAATTAGAATTTCCTTTCGAATTGTTAATGCCTTTTATTTCCTACCTGGTTTAATTGTTTGATTGGTGTTTTCTTGAATTCTCTTTAGTGCAGGATTTCATTTATTGATGAGATTAATACCCAAGATAGATTAGCATTTGTTTTGCAGGTTGCAAGGGGATCTCTCTAGCATTTACAGTTCTGTCTCTTGAAGTTCACGAACTTTCTGGATTGACAAATTAAATGTTGGTACATTTATAGACCCTATACTGCACCCAACATTTTGGCGCCATTGTCGAGGAGGCGCTTAGAGGATTGACCTTGGTAACCTACTGCAGTTTGGTTTTCTCTTTTTTTGCAAATTTTATTTACTTTGAATTTATTCTTTGAATTTGTTTCTTTCCTACATTATTTTAAGTTTTTTTCATTT